>JAHDVE020003557.1:0-155156 GCA_022606495.2 Halesus radiatus
CAGAAGATGGGAGACGTTTTTTTTATAATTCCGTGATTCAGAGCTAAATTGCATTGAAAAACATTGAGTATATATGTTACTTCCCGCGTAAGCTCAATCATAAATCAATTTTTGCTGAATTCCTATTTTAGAATCAAATCATTTTCAACTTTATATTATTGCGTCTCGCCGAGACAATCGGCAACACTTTCCGATGCGAGGGACATCGAGTGGTACTCTCTCCGCTCTCGTATCGCGCAGCTGTTGCTTGGATTATTATATATTGTGTGGTAGCCTTGCGTCAGGGTAAGGTCCTCGACTACGAATCCCGAGGTCGCGGGTTCTAATCTCGCCGTTCTTTATTTTAAATTTTATTGAATTAAATTGTGTTATTTCATATTTAATTCATATAAATAACATATCGTATAATATAGTCGTATTCTCGGCACGTTTCAGAGTGGTGGATTCTGTCAGTATCGTCCTGGATAAATACCACAATTCAGAATCGAAACGTTGCTTGAAATGGCTTTAATCGTGTTTGGGGACCAAATTTGAATAGCCAGGTACTTCAACACCTTCCTCTTTCCCATCTCCTTCCCCTCTCCATAACTCCGGTCAGCGCGGATCACTTGGGACTCTTAGGCGGTATTCGCATTTAAAATTAAAAAAAAAAAACCGTTCCTCCGGTTCCTCTACACCACCTACATACTCTCCCTACTAAGAAAAGTTACAATCGTGGGCGTGGCTTAGAAACCCCATTAGGGGAACTACATTTTTCTTTATCTCGAATCTTTGCATGCATTTTTAAGATAAGGAATTCGTCTTCTTTATGTTTTTAAAGGTTTCATTAAAATATCTGCAGGTAACAGGTATAACAGTTGCCAGGAAGTACAGGTACCTGTTACCTGCCATCATTTATAACATTCGTAGGAGAATAAGGAAAGATAAAAACCCTCAATAAATCATATACTCAGAAGGTAGGTACCTGCTTTCTAATTTTAGTTCAAATCAAAAAATTACCCATTGGGCCTCATTATCTCAAACTTGGCTTGTTTTTCTTACATAAAATTAAATAAAACATTATAAAGATAACAGTGTTGTACAACTTACATACTTCTGTACCTCAGTCAGTATCTTCCAACTGTTATAGTAATAAGAATCTGGACACGATCATAAAAGTAATACGAGGTAGTTTGACAAAGGAGATAGAGAAGCTAAATCGGTGTTGGGCGTGTTGATCATTTCATTATCTCATGTGTGGGATTATGTTCAAAACAAACATCACATTATTATTGTTTTATATGGGTCGTATCACGACACACGGTTTTGATTACTGTGATAATTAACTATAGCTGGATATCGCTAATTAATTCAATGCCCATTTGATTAGCATTGTTTACCAACAGGTAAATTGGTGTTTAAAAACAAAGACTCAGTTTTTTCTTCTTTTTTATAGAAGACCGTATTTTTTCTGGACAAGTACTAATTTTGTGTAGGCACAAATCAGCGAAAAATTTAACAACACTCTCGAAGTAAACAACACTTTTTTATTCAAAATAGCGATGAGACGTTCATGAACGAGCCGTTCATTTGTGCCTGCACATTTAGATGAGCAGTGACTGTACGACTCCTGGTAATCCATACCACGGCCCAATTGAACTAGAACTCTTTTTGATAAACCTTGAAACCACTTAAGAAATTGTTAATTTATCTAAAAAGATAAATGTGTCTCAGATATTTGATGATATTCTTACGCATCACTACGATGACACATCTTTAAATAAGGTTCTTTGTTTATATAAAATCGACGTATTCACGTTTCACTTCCACAAGGCTAAATTATGCCCACGACCGTGGGACTTGCAATTAATATTTGGTGACATGATGCATCTTAAAGCTTTTGTCGTCTAGGGTTCACACATCATTGTGTAGAGATAATAATAACTAGCATATTTACACGTGTGTAGGTACTGTACAGTACGCGAACGGCGCCTGACAGTTTAGCATCGGGGCGTTATGTACCTATACGCTGGGAGTCGTATGAGCTGGGAGTCGTATGAACTGGAGTATGAGCTCATGAACTTGGGAGTCTTATAAGTTGAGAGCCGTGGAAGCCTCGGCAGGCTCTTAATATGTGCCAGCTCTTAAATAAGCCATCGTTCAATTGAGTCGTACTATTGAGTCGTACGAAAATATTGAGCTGATACCGTGAGTCCCGCTCTTAACAAAATGAGTCACGACCCATCCCTAATTCAAAATGATGGACTCGATTTCGCACGTTCTCAGTTAATGCACGCGGTTTGCAAGGAATTTTTCCTTCACAGATACATCCAGTTTGTTCTGGTGATACCAACAACAAAATGCTCTTTCTAGTTTGAGGTTCAATATTCAAATGGTATGGTCATTTTATTCACAACTGACGAGAAATGGCTGCTTGGCGGCGCAAGTACTCCAGCGGTCGTTTGCGCAACTATGAGCGATCTACCGGTGGGGTCCAAAACTTTCGTACCTCCTCTTTCCACTGCTATGTAGATTATTCAAATATAACGTATAACGGTATATTATTACTCTAATCGTATAACTAACTAACTAACCATCACGCAGGGGTAGGCAGAGAGGACGGACTGCCAAACAACTCGATCTTGGCATACACTTCTTGCTTCATTCATTTTTATACAACGTCTAATACATTCTCTTCTGTTATTCCGACTTCTGACATGGCCCGACTCAAGTATTTGATTCACTTGATCGTGCCATGTCTTCCTCGGTCATCCCCGGGTATAATTCAGGAAATATAGCGATACGAAATTGAGTCCACCATTTTCAATAACTCTGTATAGTCGTACATGCCATGTGAAATAAAAATGAAATATCTTAACTGAGGTAATGAGGTTAATGTATGTTTCGAAAAAACATTCGCACGAGACCCGCCTATAAATTATTGAAAACTTTCGTTGTTACGGATGAGGACACTGTCTCAAAAAGGGATAGCTACAGGTCTGTTTGGGGCCCCAGGGCACTACATGGCAAAATCTTCGTTTTCGTGAGAAAATCACCCCAAGGGTGATCATAAAACACTCATAAAGCTGCGTGTTATTAGCCTGCCGGCCCAGAACTACAACTCACCGAATAGTGTCCTTTTAGAAGGTGGTGTAGGTAATATGTGAATGTAGTTTGTACTTAGATTAATTAATTTTAAATTTATGCGTTTATTTTGTATCTAATCTAATAATAATGCTGCGCATCATTCTAGGAACATTAACATTGATTGTTTTTTACGAGCATGTCTTATAAATGTCCCGTTTGTGTCTCAGAGAAATACATAAATATATATACACTTGAAGGATGTTTGTGAGAGAACTTTTCAATTAATCGTGTTTAATTTAAGTGTAAAAACTAAAAAATCAGGGCCTTTGTCGTCTCTTTACCTACCTATAAAGATAATAGACGGAAGCTTGGGGATTTGCCTCAAAGTAAGAAATTACAAATCATTTAAAACCATTGTCTCTGAAGGTCTGCTAATACGCCATGATGGAGCAGCAGAAAAATATTGAAAACCACTCGAATCATTGTAGTTTACATGTATAAATAAAGTTATCCCCTTGTGGATCAGCTTTCATTTCGAGATATAGTCCAATAACAAAAGCAAGAAAAGCGGCTGTGGAATGATCTGCCGGCCTCTGTGTTTCCTCCATCCTACAACATGGGTCTCTTCAAGACCCAAGTTCACTCATTCCTATCCTCTAAAAGACCCCCCACAAAGCATCCCCAAAGATGATATAGGCCTTGAGGGAAATTATTTCTTTCAGGATCTCCTGTGTGGAGTTACCGTAAAAAAAAAACGAATTCCTTGAATTTTTTTTTGTTAATTTTTTTTTCTTTAATTTCTGTCAACAATTCAGTCCAGTCATGTTAGTTTACTTGCCTAGTTCAGAGATGGGCAAACTTCTCGGCAAAATATTTTCATAGAAAATCATGTTTTCGTAGAAAGCAATTACTTTCTGGTTTGACGTATTTATTAAATAAAACAAACACTGTTCTAAAGTTCTAATTTATTTTAAATGCATCACCATCCGTTTTTGCTTATCCCAAACTTCATTAGGCTAAAATAAAAAAAATAAACAAAAATTCATTGAGTGAGCTTATACGAGTATATAGGTGGGCAAAACATAATAATAAGAGGGAGACAAAATATAAAACGAAATAATGGAACAGTGAGATATGCTGTAATAGAATGGGACAACACATAAAAAAGAAATTATTTTCAGTTTTAAAAACGGAAAATGAAAAGAGGCAATTTTTTATATTTCTGAAATTAACGCATCGAAATAACAGTGTATCAGATGTTATACATATAAATAAAATAAAAATCCCTTTCATGGATCATAAATACAAATTTTAAAATACGTAAAAATGAATTATGATGTATCGCCTCGTTTCTTTTGTAAAACGCGTTTTAAAAAAAAACATTTTTTGAAGAACACATTTCAAAGAAAAAGTCAGTAGCTTGGTGTTGTCAGGGTAATTTATTTATTTATTTACGCTTAGAAGGCTTTTACATGTTGATACATTTATTTCATAGTTTGTTAAACAAATGAGTATAGTAATATAGTACGTAAAATAATAATTCGAGTGTAAAAGGAGTAAGTAGGTATAATATAAGTATGTAGTTACAGCGTAATGAATAACAGTTTTACCCGTGGTTACGTTATAACAGCAGGTTGTAAAATAGTATGACAAGCGTTTAGTGCACATTATAATAATTTAAGTATAAAAGAAGTAAGTAGGTAGGTACTATGTAATGACATTTTGTAGTTCCAAAATAATGAATATCTACAATTAAATGCCAAGCTATATTATTTTCAAAGGGTCTCGTGCAAGTGTAGATTAGCAGGAACGCAAAAGCCAAGTTTTCTGACCCCTGCCAAGCCCCTGCCAGTCAGGGCCACAACCAAGGAACGGGCAATATGCAGACTGGCAGAAAACTGAGTAAGCCCGTAGAATTATTTTTACTATATTATTATTATAGTAAAGTTGTCCATGAATGGTGAATGTACCGCTATGCTAATTCGCTTTGCACCAAGGATATATAGAGACCTGTGATACCTAACCTACTCGTACTCGCAATGTATCTACATACCTCCACTTTAATCTAATTAGTAATATTGGTAATAGAGATCTCGGTTCCCAACCTTTCAAATGATACATAATATAATATGTCACGGTTAAAGTTATTCGCTGAAAACAGTATGCATGTTATGCACCAAGCACTGACGTCAGAATTAATAGACCTGGCCTAAGTACTATTTCGACGGCTGGAGGCAAAGGTCACGTGACACCTATTTTGGCGTCAGTTTAGTTTACTGCCGCCCACGTTTGACTTCGCGTGATTTTGACTACGACAATACAAAACATTTATAAAAAGGGTCAAGCTAAATGCTCTAACAAAATATCCGGTTTTTGTAAACAAGCCGAACCTTTTTACTTAGTTGCTGTTTTACTTAAGTTGGTGCCCAAATTATTTTGGTTTCTTACCGTTGTGTGTTGGGGCATCTCTGTGTATTATTTGCTCTGTGGTACCAATGTAGAAAATCATGTTACCTGCATTTCACTATCGAGAGATTGCAGGTTCAATGCATGTCAGACTCACAGGAAAAATGCACTATGTGATACCGAACCATAGTTTCAACTGCCCAAAGCTAGTGGGATTATGGCATTCCCAATTTTTATATTGTCAGGGAAGAGGGTAAGGAAGAAGGAAACATGAAGTTTGGATAGCACCTATTCATATCTAGTCATAAAACACTTCAAGCAACGTTTCAAATCTGAATGGTAGTAACCTCACCATACCAAGGCAATACTAAGAGTATAGTTTGGCATTTAATTGTAGATAGTTATTATTTTGGAATTACAAAATGTCAATATTATGGCAACACCAAACTACTGACTTTGTCTCTGAACTGTGTTTTTCACATTCAATTTTTTTTATATATTCACGTTTTAAAGAAACAAGGCAAAACATCATAATTAATTTTTATTTTATTTATAATGTTGATCTATGTACTTGATTTCGTTTTTATTTTTTATTTATCTAACATCTATTGCATGGTTATCTCGGTTCCTAAAATTTCAGAAATATAAAAACAATCGCCCTTCCATGTAATTATCTTCCTTAAAAAGTTTAAAGATAAAATTATCGTAGAATTTGATGTAGAATCATCTATTGTATCACTAATTTCTGATCACCATTTGTTTAAAGTAAAACATGCGCTTGGACCATTGCGTTTTTAAAACTTACTTTAATTTGTGTTGCCATTTATAACCCAAATGATCGCAGTTCCCTCAATTAGTGTCTACTTTTAAATGTCAATTGTACCTATATCCTACCTGTGAGACGTGCAAATTTACCACATTTTAATTAATCTAAATCCTATTCTTATATAGGAACCTTTTTTTTCAATATTTGTCAGCGCCGGGACTTGAACAACGACCTCTGGGTCCAGAATCAATTACAGGTGAATAGCGAAGGAAAATGAAAATATAAGTGCAGTGTGTCAAAATATTTTTGAAATTTTATAAAACAGAACTAAAATTATTCATTACCATGGCAACACCGACTTTAAAATAAATTTTTTTTTCAAATTTTGTTTCAAATGTGAGGTTATGCTTGTCTTCCGAGGCTGAAAAATGTAAAATCAATTTTTCTTAACGTTTTCTTTACTGCTTAAAGTGAGCGCTTCTTCTATGTAGTTTTTAATTTAACAACTAATAAATCTCATTTGACATGTACATTTCAAAAATATAAAATTCATTTCCATGCTATTATCTCGTAAAGTGTTAAAAAATAACAACAAGTCCGAGAATCATTTCCTTTCAGGAATTACCACTAATTTATGAACACCGTATGATAATAATATGAAAAATATTCACTCGAAACGTGCTTTTTAACATTACTTTTTAAAGTTAGCATTTTTTCCTTTCAATCATGTGTTGCCATTTAAAACCATTTAAACGATAGTAGCTCCCTCCATTTCTTACTACTTTATTTTGACAAACTATGGCCTGGTATTTCAGTAATTTTTAGGAAGTGCATCAGTCAGTTTACCATGCCAGGGCTCTTATTAGAGAGCAACTCGACGTACGTAAATATCTCTCATAGAGAGCCAGAGCAATTGAAACATAGGTATACCAAACTGAAATACCGAGCCTATTATGACACCCATCACACTATTTGTGTATTTTGCAGAGAGGAAACGGCAACAGAAATATAATATTTGAGCTTCGTACTTTCCATGTTCTTGTAGCTTAAACAATGTACGGTGACAAAATTCAAAAGATAACATAGTTTTTTGTTGTTATAATGGCTGTTTATACCACGTGCCAGCATTCCGACATGCAGTGCCGGCCTGGGCGTAGGGCAGGTGGGGCCACCACCCGGAGCGCCCAGATTTAAGGGGCGCAACATTTTGGAGTAAGTACCTGCTAAATATTATGTATAGCTTGATAATAAAATAGCCTTAATAACGTAGACTAAAGTGGAACTACATTTTTTCAATGCGATGGAAATAACACACCGCTAACCATGTCTTTGAAATTTTGTTCCTCATTTTCAAAATTTTCACATTAGATTTTGACAATTTGTTTAAAAGGAACAAATCAAAACATTGTAATTCATTTTTTTTATTTTTTATATTTATATTTTGGATCTGTGAATACGATTTTTTTGTCGAACATCTAATACATGGTTATTTCTATACATACATTTCAGAAATACGAAAAATAGCCTTTTCCGTATAATTTGCCTTCCTTGCAAACCGTTAAATAATAAAAAAATAAACATAAAATCATCTTAAAATGTGATGTAGAATCACCTCCTCCCGGAAAAACCACTAATTTCTGGATACCATTTGGTGAAAGTAAGAAATATGCACTTTTATCATTGCGGTTTTATAAACTTACAATAATCTTCCCGTAAGCCATCTTGGTGTTGTCATTTAAAGCGCTTTAAATGATCGAAGCACCCTTATTTTTTGTCTACTATAAAATGTCGGACTGTATATTATAGATTTAATTATAGGTAGGTAAATTTACATCTTATATCCACCACTGCATCTGGGGGAACAGTAGTTATTGAATAAAGTTGATAATTGGTGACTCTTGGATAAACCGAAACCATTTATGGGAGGTAACGATATTCGTGTTTGGACAATTCGTTACTTTTAAAACATGCCATATGGATCGATTACTTATCACGATTAGTTTGTAACTTTTCAAAGACAGAAAAATAATACCAAAATGCGATCGAAAAATATTAAAATCTAAATACTACGTAGGTACTCTGATCGATTATCATAGCATGTGATATTAATAATGGTTTTGGAGATTTATACACGCCAACGTGTGCGTGAGAGGTGAGAAATTTCTGTGCGATATCCATGTAAACAACAGTTGGTCGCTTAGCAACGCCTGGAATGTACACCAAGAGCAAGTTTTCCGTCGTGATTTAGAAATATAATTGGAAAAACGTCCCCAAAAGAAATCTGTATAAGTGAATTATATTCTTATAAAATCATGCCATTTAGCGAAAGCATTGTCAAGCATAGATAGTGCCATGACTAAAAAGTGACCTGTCCAATAGGTTATGTCAATATTCGTCATTTTTAGAAATAAAAGATGCCTGATATCTCAAAATATGTTTATTTGAAATAAAATAAGGAGTGCATTTAATTTTTTTTTAATTATCCTTAACTAGCTTAAATGCCCTGAAAGTCGAAAAAAAAACAATAAATACCAGCTAAAAAATATTGCTTAGACATTTTTTACATTCATAGTTTCAATTAAAAATTAAGAAATTAAAGTTGTACTTCCTCAAAAAATACCATTTTTCACTCCCTCTATTTATGTTTCTTAGTTATGAAAAAATAGAGGTAAGCATTTTTAAGCGGTAACTTGAAGTTTTTTTCGATTTTCAGCGCGTCTGAGATAGCTAAGGACAATTACAATAAAACTAACATTTAAACGCATTATTTTTTTATTATTTCCAAGACGTATATTTTATACCTTAATTATACTTTTGAGATATCAGGGATCTCTTCGAAAAATGACAAAAAAAATATTTACACAGCCTAACTGTACAAGAGCATCTCTAATAGGGCATTGAAAAGCTTGCCTGGGGCATTTTAGGGTCCTCCCCGGCCCTGCTATGGCGTCATTCAGATTTTTCGTATTTCATTCACGATTTTTTAAACTATTATTATGTCTGACACGATGCCCCCTTTTAACCATACGAGGTTTGTAACTAATAGTAACTATAATAACATTACCTTACATGCAGTCCACACACGTCCTGACTCAATTATTGAGCCAAATAATTGTATTATCTATGCACCTACTTAGGTACTAACGCCGGTAAAAATAAATGTTTTTTATCCAACAGCAGAAAAATGTTTACAGTTCAAAATTCGAACACATCAGATGCCCAACCCTTTTATAAATAAAAAAAAAAAACAACGAAGGAAGCCAGAATGTTTAGTCTGAGTAAAATATAAACATTACCATCAACACGGCTACTACAGCTCAAGCAAGAAAATAACAACTGTTCATTGTCAATACAGTGTGATTGCACCACAGAAAAACGCAGTAAAAATCACTGGGAAACTCTTTTTCACTGAAAATTAACCCATTGAACCCGAAGTGAGATTTTCTCGGTAGGTCCAAGGTAAATATGGACACACCAGTGACACGTATAAGGCTTAAAAAATGCTACACACAAATTGCAATTATGAACTAGGTTTAAAAGTTATAGATTTTGTAAATCAAAACATATTTCCAAAATGTTTTCACTACACTATGAATGGAATCTCTCATGATTATGGTTGAACATTTGAGAATGGTTTGATAAATCATTGTCCAAGTTGGATATCTCATACGCTATCGCTTTGCCCCTGGAAATAACTGATTTATTAGGATAATGTCAACTATATAAATATACACAATATAAGACAACCCCGTGCCTTGGGATTTCCCCCTTTGTTTTTGTCTTTTTCTGTTTTCTTTCCGGTCTAATGGAAATTACTTTCTTCTAATGTTACATACATATACGGATATTACGAACACAACAAAAAAAATTGTAACGACGGTGATCCTACGCAATGTAACACTGCGTAGTTATATAATATGCAGGTATAATACATTATCTTGAGATAAAATGTGAAAAATTATTTCAAAAATTACATCAGCTTTTGTTAATATGCCTAATAGCGAAACGCATTGATCAGAAATAAATTAATTACATCCAAAGTGGAACAATACTTTTATAATATTAAATTATTATCCAGGTGTCGCGCCACACAAGTTTGGAAACACTGGCTGAGCATGCGCATTGTGCTGTTTTTTCAGGGGCTAAGCATTAGTTGCGCAGATGAACGTTAGTTGCAGAGGCTAGACGTTAGCATCACATCTACATGGCAATGTTCTGTCAGAACAGGTATTCGACGTTCGTTTTTTTAGCCGTTTGAAGTTTCAAGTGCATTCCGTTATAAGTGTTGGTAGTATTTGAAAGTAAATATATTTTTCCTGCCAAAAAGTTGCAGTTCGGCCTATTTTTCTCTTTGTCGTTTCCGTGGACGGATAAAATAAGCATAAAAACAAACGTGTTGTGTTAAAAAGTTTAAAACTTTGTGACAAAGATGAGGTGATATGTTTACCTGTTAGTGAAACAGAGATAACATTAATCCGGATATTTCTTCTGCTAAGGTATGAACTTTTGCGATACGTAATGGAATATTTATCAAAATGCCTTAACTCTTAAAGTTTTTAAAGGTGTTATAAAAATAATTTCCAGTTTTATTCAACTTTTCTTTATTTAACGGGGTGCAGTAGGAATTTAAGTACCTATTGAAGTTCCTGTTAGTGTTATTGTGGTTAGGAATCGCTCAGAGTAAAAATTTTGTTCTGCCGATTATATTATGCATTCCAAAATATTCATTGAGGCGTGCTGGAATTTGTCAATTGATGACTGTACCTCGCTCAGATCGTAACTTTTGATTGTAGGTACATGTCAAAATGGGTAATTGAAACAACAAAAGGTTGTGCGTTTAAATTCTTGGTAGTTTTAAACTTGTGATATTGCGAATAGAAGTTTTTAGAAAACGCATTTATTTTGTTCGCTGCTAAGTGACAATTCTTATTTATTTTAAAGTTTACCTCCGTAGTTTGAAGATAAACAAATGTTCAAATGATTGAAGTAAGTTAAATAATTACATTGATTTAACATAATCTTCTGTAAAGGTGTATCCGATTAGTAGTATTTTCAAATAAATACAAATAATTGAGATTGCAATGCTGTCAGAATTCTAAGGCTGGCCTATTTTACTATGTTGACAGTTTACTACTTTCTAATTAAAGTTTTATGCTGTTGAGTGAGTGAATTGGCGATTTATATATTTCTGAGTTGATGTTAAGAAATGATTTATAACTTTTTGTGTGTTTATTTTTTGTGACTGTAACCTTCCCAAGAATGACTAACTTTAAATGTATGTGTCATACTTACAATTCGCTGTTGAATTAGTGTCAGAGGACAACTAGCATAAATGTTATTATTTGTTGAGAGCCATGCTCTTTAATAATAAATAATACTTGGATTTTCCAAAAGTATCCCATTCAAGCTAACCTAATTCATTATTATGTTTTTGTACACTTTGATTTGTTAATTTTTTATATAGAATTTTAAACATAGTAGTTTTATTTTCATCAGGTAAATCCTGAAAAATATAGTAATACACCTTATAAATAGTTCCTGTTCTGGTAAAACTGGGGTGATATGGAAATTTGTACTATTTAAAGTCAATACTCCGTTGGTTATGTTGTGTCTTTTAACCGCTTTAAATGGCCGTGAAATTCAACAGCCTCTGTAACATGATAATCTTTTGAGTTGGGAAGTTCCTGGTTCAGTTAAATAAATTGTTTTCATTTCATATATGGGTGTAGCTAGTTGCGGTGTTGATTTTTAAAGAGTTGTGAACTTTTACAAAACTGGTATTACAGCTGTCGTAAGGAAAGTACTATCGATGGCTGCAATTAATCAATGTGCCCCATGTAAAAACAGTTTTATTTTAGGGTCATTTTTGACTAGGCAATAACAAAAACAAACAGTATTCTCCTATGCAGTAACAGGTTTGTAATTGAACTACTTAACGTAGGGAAATTAATTTTTCTGCGACCTAAACCTCACAATACCTACATAAAGTCTTACGTGCTTCCTGTATTGTACACAGCCAAATAGTTTTTAGTAATTGTCACATGTTTGTGTCACTATTAACTCAATTATCTGTTCTTATACTATATTATTTACCCAGTGATAAGTTTGTTTGCTTGAATCCCGCTAATGGCGAAGGGCTTGATTTGTATCTATCTGTCTAGATAACATAGTATTCATTAATTATTTACTCTTCTCTACGAATGCAGTTAGGTTCCAAAACTAATGTAAGACTTCTGTTCATCCATCGTAGTGTTGAGCTATCTCTATTCCAGTCCATGTTTCCTGTTAAAGTGTTTTGTAATGTTCACCATTTTCCAACAATCAACATCTCAGCTAGCCACGTTCATTTATGAAATGGAAACATTCAATGTATCTTTATATCCGTGCTGCAATGGGAATTGAACCACAAACCTCCTAATTCAAAGTCAAATGAATACGATCATGCTACAGAGCCAATGCCAACCAAAGTGTCCGTGTTAAATTCTTCTTTGTAAGGTAGAGGAGTCTTGGTGGAGGTCAAAGTGCAATACTGAGGTTATTCAAACAGTCGATGGCATCAGGAGTCTTTTGGTTCGGTAGTTTGGTTAATCATATTATGTATGTTCGTTGATTTACAGATAAGAACTATTTAATGGTGTGACTACACAACGCCGCCACGATGAATGGCCCCGACAAGAGAATGCTGGAGAGGGAGGCACTGCGCAACATGATCCAGCAGTGGAACGTCAACCGGCTGGATCTCTTCGAGCTGAGCGAACCTAATGAGGTGTGTTTCTTATCCCTTATCTGCATTACTAGAGATAAGACCACTTAAATCAATCATTGATCATTCTTAGGGTCAATGTTCTACCTGTTCCTTTCATGCGTTATATAAAAAAAGCACTCTACTGCTGAGTTTGGTATATCTGGTCTGGTACCCTTAGCTACCTGAAGAAAGCTTTTGACTCTGCAAAAGCGGGCAATTTGATAGATTCCTTTATTTTAATAGATAGATTACAAACTTAAGAACAGATATCATGTAGGGTTTCTGTGTTTGTTCTACCAGTATTTTAAATAGAAGAACTAGTGTCATTGATCCCAGCCCACAGCTGTGAGACACCAAACTCCTGCGCTCAACAGCTCGACGGAATGATTTGCCGGGTTTTGTGTTTCCTTCCTCCTACAACAGATTCACTTCTCTAAAAAGGTCCTCCACACAGCATTCTCAAACATGAGATATGCCCTGAGGGAAACCTCAAGGCTTCTGAGTTAATGAATAAAAATATAATCAACTTTTACTACCTGTTTCTTTCTGCATTAAATAGACATACCTGCGTGAAGTAAATTAGTCTGCAAATATAATTCTATATTGTCTGTAAGGTTGTTTTGTTTCAATCTAAATGTCTGTTGTTCATTGGCACAGTTAATTTACTGAATTATTAATGTTGTGGTATTATTATCGGTATTATTCCTAGTAAATTTAATTCATTAAATTTGCTCTCTTTTGTAGAAGTGTTTTAAGGGCGAGAGGGACGTCGGAGAGTTATTATTTATTAATTCAAAATAATGATAGTATTATTACGCAATACGATAAACATAATGTTTTTAAATAGAAAAATATTTATTAAATATTTTATAAATTTACATAGGCTTAGTAGTATTTATCAAAATCTAATCAGAAATATTACTTTTTCTGACCGTCGCATTGTATGTTTTACAAAATATTTAAAATACGAATATGATTTTTAAAGTGGAGAAAAGTATTTTTTAATCCTTTCTCATTGCGTTTTTGTAAATAAACATAACCAAAGATTTGTAATCCGCAATACAAAAAAAAAACATTAAAGTTACGTAGTGTTCATGAAAAAATTAAACTATACACTGTTCTTTTTTTTATATTTATCTTATCGACATGTTACAGAAAAACCTTCACAGCATTTTTTAAGGATATTCAACTTTTTAAATGTTTTTGTAAAACGTGCGTAGAACAGTGAGAAATGTGTAATATTTCTGATTATATTTTGATAAATGCTAAGCCCATGCAAATTAAAAAAAAACGTAATAAATATTTTTCTCTTTAAAAACACCATGTTTATCGGATTGCACAATAATATGATAATTATTTTGAATTAATAAATAATAACTCTCCGACGTCTCTCTCCCCGTTAATGTAATATTCTTACATAGCGAATCTCCCGACACACATTCCTTTGAAATCTTATAAGTGCTTGTACCGAACACATTCTTATAAGTTTATTGCTACTTAACTAAAGCCTTCCCAGTGAAGGGTGCAAATTATAAATACATTATGCATTTATTACCGAATGCCCGTAGGGCTTTTACAAACATAACACATATCGTACAAAAATAGGGCAGAATAGGAGTCAGTATATAGTTAAGCATTACAAAAATAGGGTAGAATAGGAGTCAGTATATGGTTAAACATTTCAAAAATAGGGTAGAATAGGAGTCAGTATATAGTTAAACATTACAAAAATAGGGTAGAATAGGAGTCAGTATATAGTTAAATATTACAAAAATAATAGTAGATACATACATAACTAATTATTTTTGAAATAAAACAATTTATTTGCTTACATAACTTTTATTTCTATACTTATTGCCGACCAGGTCTAGGGCAGTATACCAGGTAGTATACTAGGTTGCTATTTGAATAGTGCTGTGGTTGTCACAGTGGAAAAGATAGTTGAGTCGTATAGATCTAACAGGGACACGGATATTTATAGCAATTAACATTTGAGGTCAGTCTATGAAGTTTTTCAGTAATTTTAAAAGTATAAGAATACTACTTGAAATACTCAGTGTTGCCCGGGGTTGTTAATGTTTGGAGGAAAGTTTTGAGGTTGTGATGAGTTACCCCTACCCCTACCCTGACTGACGGGCTCCGTGGTTGAGTGGTTACGATCCTCGGCTATGAATCCGGAGGTCTTGGGTTCAAATCCCGGCATACGCAAGTAAATTTTATTTGATTAATTTGTGTTATTTCAAATTTTTTAATTAAAAATAATATATATAGTATATTTGTGACACGTTTCGGAGTGGTAGATACTTTCAGTATCACCCTGGTGATAGACCACCATTCAGAATAAAAACGTTTCTTGAAATGGCTTTAGCCGTGTTTGGTGACCAGATTTGAATAGCCAGATGCTTCCCCACCTTCCTGTTCCCTATCTCCTTCCTCTCCTTCAGCCTCACAACATACCCCAAATGGGTATGCCATATTCTCACTGGCTCCAGACGGTAGGGAGCAGTTGGGACTCTTGTGCGGCGCTCATATAAAAATTTAAATAACCCTTACCCAGTAGTCCCTCTTATTTTTGAACGTCAGGTGTTCGAAATTTCATCAAGAAGTTCCAAAATTTTGCTTTAAAGGATGGGAAAGGGGGAAGGGGACGGTTTTTCGAAATCTCGTGTAGACAGTGACCTTCCTCTTGTTTCGAAAATCAAGTGTGCAAAATTTCGTCAGGCTCGTAATAAAACTGTAGATTAGTATAGAAAATAAACACACCGCCGCCCGCCCAGGACATTCTTTTTTATATTATATAAGACCATTGATCGTTCTCCGGGTAGAAGGTAGCGATAGTTTTAGATTAGACCTTAATGTTTTGTAGCAGATAGCAATTACAGATGTTTCAACTTATATTGAGCGCATCTCACCCTCCACACAACATCCCCAAAAATAATATAGGCCTTGTTCCCTCAGGGTCTTCTGTGTGGAGTTACTTTAAAAAAAAATTGTAACTAAACCTACAATCACCTCAATTTAAATAATGCTGTACTATCTGAAAACGTATTTTCTTAATTATAACTTCTCAGAATGTTTATATTTATATGCATGGGTATAATAATGGATTAGGTTAGTAGATTACTTTACTTACACATTTTTATCATTAATATTTATCACCTTCATAAATCAAGGAATGGCAAGATTATAATGAATCTGAATGATAAAGTAATGTTTTTTTAAATAATATGTAATTTTTTTTTTAGGATCTCAGCTTCCACGGGGTGATGAGATTTTACTTCCAAGACTCCGGCCAGAAGGTCGCTACCAAATGTATCAGGGTTGCTTCAGATGCTACAGCAAATGATGTCATTGGTAAGAATATAATCATAAAAAAGTTTAAAAAAAAAATTTTAAAGGTGCAAAAAAATATGTGCTCCCAAAATAATATTGCATTGTTCTTTTGTATTTGCAAGAAATACAGTTTGATATTTTCACCCATCAAAAGAGAGAGTATATCTTATAGATCAAACATTGTCATGGCTATGGAAACATTGATTGGGTTTAGAAGTAATATGGTTTCATATTTGAAGAGGATAATCTTTCACATTATGGCTTGACCTATATTTTATGCATGACATGCCATCACTCTAATAAATAATCGTTTTTATCACATAGGCTTTTGTGGGTTATGTTGAAATTACATCAGTGAAACGATTAGTAAGGACTTGTAAAATTGATTTTTTTTTGTTTTCAGAAACTTTAATAGAAAAATTCCGTCCGGACATGAGGATGCTGTCCGTGGCATCTTATGCCGTATACGAACTGCATTCCCACGAGGAGCGGAAGCTGGCCGGAGACGAAAAGCCCCTGCTGGTGCAGCTGAACTGGCACATAGACGATAGGGAGGGGAGGTTTTTATTGAAAGATGTCGCCCACAAGACGGTGAGTTCATTCAGCGGCCATTCGTTCCGTTATTATATTAGCACATAGAAGCTTCACAGTAATTCACATCTCGGTACTGTGATGTCAATAGTTACATCTGCATTTGACTCAATTTTGCTGGAGAGAAAAAACAAAGTTATGAAATCCGTTTGACTAGTTATTATTAATGGTGATTTTAAGTATGTACAAATCATTGAGGTATATAAACGGGGTAAACATCAGCATTCGAAATATGGACAACAACATGAGGCCAATTGGCATCATAGAGAAACACAGGCTTCAGTCGATTACAAGCGTTTGCCGGGTATGGATCTCCAATGATAATGGCAAAATACTTACATGACTGGACATGTCGTTCGACTTTCACCGGTTTTACTATAATCAATACGCGTGTTAATTGGCAATTTTGAATGTGAAAAAACTCAAGGAGCTAATGAAGTAGGCACGCCGGTAACTCAAATGCTCCGGGCCGCATCGCAACAGCCAGTGGCCAGCTGTGTGGTATGGCAACTCTGTTTGTTGAGATCGTTTGCTGTCGAAAGGGTTCGGACACCTTCTACAGCCGCCTCACCTCCCTTCCCCTACTTCTCACGCTGGAACAATATTTTACACTGACCTTGCAAGGAACGTAGACTCTATATTATTGCATTTATTTACCTCATATTTAATATTATATACCTAAAGCAACATAACCCAAAAACCTCTGATACTCTCAGACCACCATTCAGCATCCAAACATTACTTGATATGGCTTTAGTCGTGTTTGGTGACCAGATCTAATAGTCGGGTTCCTTACAACCTCCCTCTTCCCCTTCCCCTTCCCATCTCCTTTCCTTCCCCACTCAATTCAGCGTCACAACATATCCTACAACATGGAGGAGTTATTTTCAAAAAAAAATTCAATTTTTTTTCCTTTTTTTTTTTTTTAAACATTTTTATTTATCTATTTTAAATTTGTATTGTTATCTACTTGCTACTCTAGCTTGGGTCGTGTTATATATAGCAAGTTGTTAATTTCGTTTTGTGGTAAAGTCAAATAAAGTAATTTATTTTGTTAACATAATAACATATGTATATAACACTTTACATTATTTAATATAAAAAAAATATAAAATAATAATTTAAAGATAACCGAACTCAAAAAAAAATAAATTGATTTATATAGTAAAATTAAAAATAAATAAATATACTCATTACAATCCAATACAGAAACAACCCAAAAAAAGTTAAACAACATAGAAATAAATTATTTTGAATAAATTTACGAATAGATTAAATCAAGTCTACGCGATAACATGCATAATACTTTTAGCTGCCGAGAGATCACTCATTAAAAGGTGTTTTTATAATCTGGTATTGAATAAATTTCTTATAGAGGGTGTTTTGAGTTGGGGGAGTGGCCTATTGTATATGAATACGTTGATAGATATATTTTTTAGTTTCATGCCACTTAGAATGGTTAATTTTAATGTCCATTGCTCATTGGTCCTTTATGTCTTTATCAACTAGAATGTTTATATCTGTCTGTTTACTCATTGACTGATTATACTTCAAACAAGCTTAGTAATATAATCGTAAAAAACAGTATTTACCTAAGAAAATTTATCTTTAGATTAATAATTCACATGGCTTCCGTGGTAGAGGGGTGAGATCCTCGACTATGAATCCGGTGGTTGCAAGTTCAAAGACCGACGTGCACAAGTAGATTTTATATCATTAAATTGTGTTTTTTCACATTTAATTCATGTAAAAAAATATATGGTATACCTGGTCAAAGACCTCCATTCCAGGCCAAAAAGTTGCTTGAAATGGCTTTAGCCATGTTTGGTGACCAGATCTGAAAAGCCAGATACTTCCACACTTTCTTCTTCCCCTTCTCCTTCCCTTCCCTACTTTCTTCAGCCTCATAACATACCCCAATTGGGGATGCCATAGTCCCACTAGCTCTAGGCAGTTGGGTTTCTAGCGTGGTATTTAAATTTTTTTAAATACATATATATACATAGCGGTTGCACATTTTTATATCAATGAATATTCCACTTGAAACAAACTTAAAAATAAACAAAAACTGCATTTATACAACTTGAGGTGATTTTTCACAAAAACGGTGCTATACAAATCATCCAAGTATTAATATTATTATTATTATGTGTACCCTATTCCCACCACATTACTGAAATGAATTGTACGTGATCAAAGCTAATTTTCTCCTTCAGAAAGCATGAATGACATTACCTTTCTTGCATATAATGAAGCTCTCTCGTCTTTTCTTTATCTCAACAACTACGAGGAGTACATAAATTTATCATTTTTATTATTTCATTTCGCTTTCATATTATTTATTCAGGAAATTAATTCAAATTCTTTTTTTTTTTTCAGTCTTCTGTAGTTAGTAATGTGGATGCCAACTCTAATTTTAAGAGAAAATTATCTAAAAGAGAGAAAAAAGAACAAAAGAAAAAAGAAAAATTATCAAGAATGAAATCGGACGTGACGAAGGACGAAAACTATCCCGTCGCCGAAAAACTTTATACCGGTAACTATTGTGGATTATTGAAATCACTTCTTAGTTATTGTATGTATGTACATTATGGCCAGTCGTACAATATATATTTTTTTCAGAATTACCAGAAACATCATTCACTAGATCAATATCTAATCCGGAAGCTGTAATGAGAAGAAGACGTCAGCAAAAATTGGAACGGAAATTACAACAATTCCGGTCCAAAGACGGTGGTCCCGATACTGGTAATAATTACTTATCTATCAATTATAATTATCGATTCATTGACTGATGTAATATTATATATTATCAATGACCTGACCTATACGGTGACATAATACCGTCACCTGTATTAGTAAAATCCGCAAGTCTGTTCTTACACAAATTGAGATATGAATGCCATCTTTTAGCATTTTTTTTAAAATACGTATTACTACGAAAACCTCGTATCCGTATGATAATAAATTATAAGTTAAAAAAAATAATATGAATACCGCACACAAGAGTCCCAACTGCTCCCAACCGTGTGGAGCCAGTGAGACTATGGCAAACCCCAATTGGGGAATGTTGTGAGGCTGAAGGTATTGGGGAAGGGAAGGAGAAGAGGAAGGAGAAGGCGGGGAAATATCTGGCTATTCAGATCTGGTCACCAAACATGGCTAAAAGCCATTTCAAGCAATGTTTCAATTTTGAATGGTGGTCTTTCAACAGGGCGATGCTGAAAGTATCTTCCACTCTGGAACGTGCGCAAATATACTATATATTATTTTAAAATGAATTAATTGTGAAACAGCACGAATTAATTAAATAAAATTTACTTGTGCACGCTGAGATTTGAACCCGCGACCTTCAGATTCGTAGGCGAGAGCCTTACTCCTTGACCACTGATACCGTCAAAGTTAGAAAGTTAGAAGTAAAAATCATTAAATATGAAGAAATTTATTTTTAAAATATATTTATAGTTCTATTTATTTGCAATTCATAATTTAGATCTTCGATTGAATCCTACAATTCCTAATACTTTAAACAAAAGCAAATTGTACTATAAATTTTTTTATTTTATGATAAATCTTTTTTTTTTGCATACATTTATTGTGTATGTAACGTAGATCAATTTTTTCAAATACACACCAGTTTTAAAAATAAACAGTTTTTATTTCTCCTGTAAAGTTGCCAAAATGGACTTGACGTAATTTACTAATTAAGGTGTGATATGTTATTATTATTATTTTATTGACCTCTATTATTTACTTATCACATAATGTAAACCAGGTCTCATACCGATACTTAAACTTCCCATTTAACAAAATTGTGTTTTTTAATGCTTTTACTTCATTGGACCATATAGCTTTGTAAACTCAAATATACTGCTTATCGCCCAAATTAAAATATTTGAGGAATTTAATCTGTTAATTTAATCAGTTATATACAGTTTTCACACAGATGCATTGCGTGCATATAGCATGTTTCAAACTTGTTATTCAACTTTAGAAAATAAAATTCCGGTGGAAATGAAAAATAATACAATAAAATGAACACACTGAAAGTTTTCGAATAACTGTAAAAACTTTTCCAATATTCAAATTCGATGATCGTACACACTTGTCCCTTTCTCACTAATAACAATAAGTAGGTGTAGGTAAGAGAAAAGGCTGTTTCTCAGTGAGGTTTGGCATTAAAAAACATCACTGTCGGAAGTATGTACATATGCACCAATACACACACAAACATGTGTGCCTCAAGTAATTAATATAGCTTATTAACTCATTATGTATAATTAGTTTTTTACCTGTGAAAAATCATGGGACCTGAATTTCGAATATGTATAGAATTTAACAAATTGTCTGCTAAAATACATTATAGATAGGTACCTACTCACTTATTTGCATTTGAAAAGATTGTTCTATTTTTCCACTTTCAAATATGCCATATTTACACACACATTTCAAATATAGTGAAAATTAGTAAAAATTTTCACTAAAATCAAATATCATAGAAATATAATAATACGCGCAGCTCCTGACATTTACCATTCATTGAGATGGAAACATGCTACACCAGCACCCCTAGCTAGGGGGCGCTAGTGTAGCATATTGTCATCAAATGTCAAGAGCTGGAGGTATTGTCATTTAAGAGTATTTGCTGAAATACATTGTAGGTTACAACCTACTCAACCACTGATCTGGATTTGAAAGGATTGTTCTGTTTTTCAACTTTCAAAAATGGCCTGAAAAAATATTCCGTATTTACAACACATTTCAAATACAGAATTTTAAAAATTGTCTGCTAAAATACATTTTAGGTAGGTACCCACTCGATCGCTCGTCTGGATTTGTAAAGATTGTTCCATTTTTTTAAAGTTCACTCTCAACGGATGTACTCCCAAAAGAAATGTTATGCCCCCTAATAATAATTTAACAATTATTTATGAATGTTATGTTTTATTTTGTTAGGTGGGACTCTGAAGATATATGGAGAGTCCTTGTGTTCCGATGTGCCTTACAAAACACTTCTGCTGTCCATCAATGACTGCGCAGCCGGAGTGGTCAAAGAAATGATGGATAAATACGGACTTGGGAAAGTAGACCCTCAAACATATTGCTTAGTTCAGGTAAATATCTATCGCATTATTTTTATTATGCAGTTTTAACATTTTTGCAGCTTTCCTGATGTACATGGGATAATGGAAGTGCATGGCTTTCGTGTTTAGTGACCAAATCTGAATAGCCAGGTACTTCCCAACTTTCCTCTTTCCCATCTCCTTCCAATTTCACTACTTTCAGCCTCACAACATACCCTGATTGGGGATGCCAACAAGGTTTAAAAAAAAAAATTTAAAAACTAAAAATATGAAAATTGTAAAGAAAATGGGAAACAAAGTGGAGCGAAGTAAGTACCGTGTTTGTCGCGCATCATAGATTTCGTACAATGCGTTACCATAAAGTTTTATTTTAAGTTACAAAAAAGTGCCAAGGAAGCTCATGAAATGTTAAAATCAGTGTATGGCGATAATGTGGTGACTGAAGACTGTTTACAAGTGGTATGAGCGATTTAAAAGTGGAATTGAGTCAGTTGAAGATGTGCAACGATCGGGATGTTCTTCGACCTCGAAAACAGACGAAAACGTGAATAAAGCGGCAAAAATGGTGAATTCAAACAGGTGTGAGTATTTGAGAGTTTACAGAAGAAGTGACATCGCGTACGGGTCCGTGCAAAGCATTTTAACTGATAATTTGCAAATGAGACGAGTGAGTGTGAAATTTGTTTCCACACTTTTGACTGACGAACAGAAGGAAAATCTTGTGTCAGTTTGCACAGAATTGAAGGATCGTCTTAAAGCAGATCTGGGCTTCATGACAAAGATTATAACTGGAAATGAATATTGGGTATATGGAAATGACTTTGAGAGGAAAATTCAGAGTTCTCAATGGAAAACTAGCTGCTCTCCTCACCCTAAGAAGGCACGTCAGTCAAAGTCGAATATCAAGGTCATGCTCATTGTTTTTTTTTATAGTGCGGGTATTGTGCGATCAGAGTTCGTTCCAAGGGGAACAACTGTAAACTCCTAATATTATAAGAGCTTACCGCAACATTTGCCAGACGATGTACGGAGAAAGAGAACAGAAAAATGGGCCAATGGCTTCGTCTTTCACGCACCGTCCCACACCCCGCTTCTGATCCGCCAGTTTAAGACTGACAAAGAGTTTCCTGTCTGTTCTCATCCTCCTTAATCTCTGGATTTAGCACTGTGTGACTTCTGGCTCTTCCCAAAAATAAAAACCGTGCTAAAAGGAAAATGTTTCGCACCATTCCCGACATTGAGAGGGCCACGACGGAGCAGCTGAAGGACCTTCCGAAAGACGTCTTCCAGAAATGCTTCCGATCATGGAATCAACATTGGGATAGATGCATCGCTAGCCGAGGAGAGTACTTTGAAGAAGATTAATTCAAACTTAATGTAAGCTTATTACTATGTTTGTAATAAAATTATTCACCGTTGTTTTTTATCACACCTCATGAGTGTTTGCATGGGTTGATAACTTGCTGAGTGCCCCGGTAGCGTATGAGAAGTATACGGGGCTTCGCCCACTACGCCACGATGCACGGTCGTCAGCAGTAGTCGACTGTAATGGATGTATCATTAGTTTTATGCTTTGCCAATGTTTTTTTCTCATTTTCAGCCCTTATACACAATATTTTACTTACGTATATGTACTATTGATAAAATGATTTACATCTAATATAAATTTGGAGTATATACGAGTATGCATGTTTCTTTGTTTCATTGATACTCATTGTCTCAACGCTGGAATGGGTTATGGGGTTGAATTAAAGACGGTAAAATGTAGTTTTTTAACAGTAACAATGTGGTATAACCTCAACATTGATACTCATTGTCTCAACGCTGGAATGGGTTATGGGGTTGAATTAAAGACGGTAAAATGTAGTTTTTTAACAGTAACAATGTGGTAGACCTCCGAGGTCACTAGAGGGAGCAAAAGGTTAGATTTATACTCAATGTACTGGGAACAAAAATGGAACACTCAACTTAAACATTTAAATTTCGAATAACATATTTTTATTTCATATTTGTAAAAAGCATTAACTTTGTGTCGCCATAATTTACAATAAAAACACATAAATTTGAGACCACTGGTTTCAGGCATGATCTTTATATCGGAAGGAAGGGTGCTTCCGAAACCGGTAGAGTTTTGATAAAATAAAAGTGGTCTACAACAAATTTATGTGTTTTTTATTGTATATTTTTATTTGTTTAGGTTGATGGCCATGATCATTCGGAATACGTCCTGGATGATGATGAGTGTCCGCTAGCCATAGTCATGACCCACCCGCACAGAGGTAAGTCACCACGACTTTTTTAAAATTACTATGTATGTACATAATTGTTATTCTTTCACATGCGAGAGTTCAGATACTATCCGCTGTTGTATCCCTCGGATTTTCTTGCTATAATGCTAGGACTAGATCGTCTAGAGATGTTAGGGGAAAAATTGCAATGGTGTAGCACATAAGCTTCTCAATCTGACATTCTGGAATGTATTACGTTTTATGTCCCCGATAACTTTACCAGAACTGGGCAGCACGGGCTTTTGATTTTTCCAAGAGACAGGTCCAACCTATTAATCATCATGCATTTGGGAAGACTTACTGCACTTCTAAACTACCTATCTTCCGAGGTAGACATTTTTTATTTAAATTTCAATCGCTTCAAGACACTGCAATAAATATTTTGTTCAATACGAGGCCGTGTCCCAAACTGAAGTTATTGCCATACCTAATATAATAATTTGATCTTTTTGTAAAATGTTATTTATGTAATATGATATTCTAATATTTTGTGAAATGTTATTTATGTAATATGATATTATATTCTAATATTTTGTGAAATGTTATTTATGTAATATGATATGATATTCTAATATTTTGTGAAATGTTATTTATGTAATATGATATGATATTCTAATATTTTGTGAAATGTTATTGGTGCACAGTTTTTCACAGTAAAATAAATTAAATTAAAATTTCACATAATAATAATATGCATGTTTTCTTGGTACTGCTTTTTTTTTATTTATTAGTATCATTTTACTATCTGATTTTAGTTATCCGTCGTGTTTTCATAATATCATTGGATAAATACACGAGCCATCTCAAGATTACATATCAATAAATAATTATTTACTTTGATACTTCATGCACACAGCAACTGACAAATGTTTTTTTTAGGTTAGACGAGTCATTTAAAAATGAACAATTTGTGAAATCGGGTTGATGTTGTTTTATCAGTAATGTTGTCACTACAAAACACACACTTAGTGTAAACACGGAATGAGAGTAAATATTGATTTTAAATCAGCTGTTAGTTGTAAAAATTCCTGAGAGTTTTGGTTGATTAATCAAGCTCATTTTAAGGCCATGTACGTGATGCGCTTTTATGTCCACGCTTTGAATTACTAGAAGATCCATCCAAGAAGCGCTCGTTTGATTGTGGTTATTTAAATCTAATCTTTTAATCTATTTTTCATGATTTGATTAAATGTTCGTTCGACTATGAACGTATGAAAATAATATGCAATGAGATAATTTTCAAACTTTAATAGTTATAGAACGTATGTGGATGACAAAAAAATTGTTTTGTCAGAGGAACGTAACAATACCTGTACTTTGACTTCTCTGTAAAGTCTCAAAAAATGATATGTTTCTTTGATTCTAAGGGGCTGAACTATATCTACAAAATATGAATGCTTGTTGTGGGTTGTTTGGATGAAGTATTGATGATAATATTGACAGTAATATCGATCGTCTCCGGACCCCCTCAAACCTTTTTTGACTTGCATATCCCTTGAAAGACCATATAGCTAAATACTGTGTAACAATACCTGTACTTTGACTTCTCTGTAAAGTCTCAAAAAATGATATGTTTCTTTGATTCTAAGGGGCTGAACTATATTTACAAAATATGAATGCTTGTTGTGGGTTGTTTGGATGAAGTATTGATGATAATATTGACAGTAATATCGATCGTCTCCGGACCCCCTCAAACCTTTTTTGACTTGCATATCCCTTGAAAGACCATATAGCTAAATACTGTGTAACAATACCTGTACTTTGACTTCTCTGTAAAGTCTCAAAAAATGATATGTTTCTTTGATTCTAAGGGGCTGAACTATATCTACAAAATATGAATGCTTGTTGTGGGTTGTTTGGATGAAGTATTGTTGATAATATTGACAGTAATATCGCTTGTCCCCCTCCCTTGGACTGAATATCCCTTGAAAGACCATATAGCTAAATACTGTGTAACAATACCTGTACTTTGACTTCTCTGTAAAGTCTCAAAAAATGATATGTTTCTTTGATTCTAAGGGGCTGAACTATATCTACCTTGTCAGTAATATCAATCGTCTCCGGACCCCCTCAAACCTTTTTTGACTTGCATATCCCTTGAAAGACCATATAGCTAAATACTGTGTAACAATACCTGTACTTTGACTTCTCTGTAAAGTCTCAAAAAATGATATGTTTCTTTGATTCTAAGGGGCTGAACTATATCTACCAAATATGAATGCTTGTTGTGGGTTGTTTGGATGAAGTATTGATGATAATATTGACAGTAATATCAATCGTCTCCGGACCCCCTCAAACCTTTTTTGACTTGCATATCCCTTGAAAGACCATATAGCTAAATACTGTTTGTACCCTATATTAAAAAAAATGCTTAATAGGTACTGTACTTTTGCCATTATTGATTTATCTTTCGCATACCAACTAGCTACCGAGCATGTACGCCAGGTTGGGAATCACCGGTCTAGCCTTGTGTGGAGGAGCTCTTAGGCTCTTTTATTTATCTTTTTTCAGTATCTAAGTTTATAAATGAATTTGTGGAGAGACAATTCGTCGCCCACAACACAAACAGGCGTATCTCATATTTAGCAAATTTCCAGGAGAGCCAACAAACTGTTTTTGCCGAATTGTTTTGCTAACGGGGTTTTATTTAAAAAATTTTCTTTACCCCATTAGTGAAACATGTAATAAAATGTATAAGAATCCGACAAAAAAAGATTTTTTGACTCTCCTGGGAAGTTGCTAAATACGAGATACGTCTGTATTGTGGGCGATGAATTATATAAAAAAAACTATTAAGAATAATTGTGTTTTTTTTGTATCGCTGTTTTTACAAATATTTAATGATTTCCATCATAATATTTATGAAATTATGTTGTAAAGCGCCCTTGAGGTGATTTTCTCACGAAAACGGCGCTATAGAAATAATCCATTTATTATTATTATTATTATAAATTTTTTTTATTTTTTATATGAATACCGCACAGGAGTCCCAACCGCTACCAACCGTCTGGAGCCAGTGAGACTATGGCATTCCCAATTGGGGAATGTTGTGAGGCTGAAGGTATTGGGGTGGGGAAGGATAAGGGGAAGAGGGAGATGGGGAAATACCTGGCTATTTATATCGTTGTTTCTGTTATTTATTTTAGAGCCGTTAATTATTAACCAATTGAGTACCGATGAGTTAATAATTAACTACCTGTCCGTTGTACGGGTGTGGTTTTTCTGTGCCGAACCCATCACCCTGACTTCAGTTAGCGTTTCAAAAGTAGAGTCAGATATGGACAGATATATTTTTATTTTTTTAAAAGAAAGACAAACATTCTCGGGTTACAAATAACCCTACAATATTTGAAAATCTCCTACTACCATCACAGTAAGCGGAAAATGTTGCTTGTGTCGTGATGGATGACTTAGCCAGCTGAGGAATTGAACTTTGATAGTATTTGATAAATTCCATTGATATATCTGAAACTGTGCTTAAACTTGCGTTACTTTTAGTAGATGAATGAGTCACTTGCGTGTATTTTAAAATAGTTTTGAAAAAATCATCTACAGAAATGTTACAAAAATATTCAATGTTTGTATTTTTAATAATAATTTAAACGAATCCTGGTTTTAGCTCGCGATATCACTATATTAATAGGAAATTAAAAAAAAACTTGATTTAACTGATCCTTTTTTAATATAGAGAATCTGGGTTCCTTGAAATATACGTTTGAAATTTTTAAATTGAAGGTTTTAGCTTGCGGGCTTATCTTTAATTAATTATGAGATTTATTTCCATGATAAATAAATTTTGAATAAAAAAATATAGGTAGCTCGATTTAAGTTTTTCGATAACGTATTTTGACACTGTAATGACGTAGAGTTAACATGATATACGTAATCGTAATCATCTGCATACACGGATTGCAAAATCACGGACAATGGTCAGCTGATGATTTCAAGCTAAGTTTGTACAATCAATCTGCGATTTGACAGTCTCCTTGGTTGAGTGGTTTCTATCCTTGGCCACGAATCCGGAGGTCGCCGGTTCAAATCCTCGGCGTGCGCCCGTAAATTTTATTTGATTAAATTACGTTATTTATTTATTTTTTATACTTTTCATTTTTTTATAAGTCTAATTACAAGTATTTTACAAAATATTTAATTAAATAGTATTCTGGATGGTTTGGGCGTGTAGAGAGAATGAACTAAGAAAGGAGTGTAAGAAGAATATATGACGCGAATGTGAATGGAAGAAGAAGTCGGGGACGCCCGAGGAAGACGTGTCACGATCAAGTGAATCAAATACTTGAGGCGGGCCATGTCAGAAGTCAGAATAATAGAAGAGAATGTATGAGACGATGTATGAATGTGAATGAAGCAAGAAGTGTATGCCAAAATCGAGTTGTTTGGCAGTCCGTCCTTTCTGCCTACGCCTGTGGAGAAACGGTGTAATGGTTAGTTAGTTGGTTGGTATTCTTGGACGTGTATATCTTATCAGAAAAGAGGAGTTCTTGTGTCTGATAAGGGAGTCACGATTTTTATTTGGTAGGTACATAGTATTTAATTTCCTTCTATTTATAAAATGTTTTGTGTGAAATATTTACGTATGGAAGTTTTCTTTAAAGAAGAGTTTAATTTAAAGAAGAGTTTAATTTAAAGAAGAGTTTAATTTAAAGAAGAGTTTAATTTAAAGAAGAGTTTAATTTAAAGAAGAGTTTAATTTAAAGAAGAGTTTAATTTAAAGAAGAGTTTAATTTAAAGAAGAGTTTAATTTAAAGAAGAGTTTAATTTAAAGAAGAGTTTAATTTAAAGAAGAGCTTAATTTAAAGAAGAGTTTAATTTAAAGAACAGTTTAATTTAAAGAAGAGTTTTTTAAAGAAGAGTTTAATTTAAAGAAGAGTTTAATTTAAAGAAGAGTTTAATTTAAAGAAGAGTTTAATTTAAAGAAGAGTTTAATTTAAAGAAGAGTTTAATTTAAAGAAGAGTTTAATTTAAAGAAGAGTTTAATTTATAGAAGAGTTTAATTTAAAGAAGAGTTTAATTTAAAGAAGAGTTTAATTTAAAGAAGAGTTTAATTTAAAGAAGAGTTTAATTTAAAAAAGAGATTAATTTAAAGAAGAGATTAATTTAAAGAAGAGTTTAATTTAAAGAAAAGTTTAATTTAAAGAAGAGTTTAATTTAAAGAAGAGTTTAATTTAAAGAAGAGTTTAATTTAAGGAAGAGTTTAATTTAAAGAAGAGCTTAATTTAAAGAACAGTTTAATTTAAAGAAGAGTTTTTTATAGAAGAGTTTAATTTAAAGAAGAGCTTAATTTAAAGAACAGTTTAATTTAAAGAAGAGTTTTTTAAAGAAGAGTTTAATTTAAAGAAGAGTTTAATTTAATTATTTTTTCTGATTGTTCATTAATACAGCGCATTTCCATGGGGAGAAAATTATAATATTTTATGGCTTGATAAATAAAATGGTTTTTCATTTGAGTTGTTTATTAGGCGTTATAAATTGTTTTCCATTTCTCATACGTTTGTAAAATTGCTGATTTTCTTAAAGATTTCCTCTTTACACATTAATTTCACAAATTATTTAAAAATAATATGTAGTATATTTGCGGCACGTTCCAGAGGGGGGGGGGGTAGGATAGATACTATCAGTATCGCCCTGGTGAAAGACCAACATTCGGAATCGAAACATTGCTTGAAATGGCTTTAGCCGTGTTTGGTGACTAGATCTGAATAGCTAGGTACTTTCCCACCTTTCTCAACCCCATCTCCTTCTCCCTCTCAATACCTTCAGCCTCACAACTTACCCCAATTGGGGATGCCATAGTCTCACTGTCTCCAGACGGTTAGGAGTAGCTGGGACTCTTGTGTTGTATCATATTTAAAAAAAAAAATTCTAGTCACTCATTTTGGTAGTGTTTTTAAAAAAACAACTAACATTTCTTATAAGAAGTCTTAGTTCACCAAAATCAGAGAACTCAAGTGACCCCTGCATCTTTTTCTAATGCCAAGGGTTTTTACCCAGTTTTTATACTAGTTATTTTATCACAGGATTAAGGTTTTAGGTATAGGAAGATAGAGAAACTCTAATCTTTAAGCCACTAAAGAAATTTAATCAAAAACCATTTGTCCTTATCTATCTGTGTCCCCTTTTTGTCGCGTTGAAAGAGGCGCCTCCGGGTGAGTGACTCGCGGCGAGTCCCGAAAAAACATCGCGCATGCTCATTCTAACAGGCGCCTTTTTTTTAGACGCAAAACAAATAAATCGCGACGTAGGGATGCGAGGAATTTCTAGATTAGAACAAGGTGAAACGCAAAATACCGGTAATTCTAGTCGCGGAGAGGCCTCGGAGAAACTAGAATATCCGGTGACAGTTTTTGCCGTCATTATTTTAGGTGTACCTACCGCCATCCGCTGACTTTCTAGGCGTTTCGGTCGGACAGTGGAGAGGCTGAGACCTGAGCGCCGAATGGTTGACCGGACAAGCACGTTTTTTCCCATCAACTTTTTCCGCCGCTTCTAAAAGCATGGGAATGTATCGACGCATTCATGCATAATGCACATGCACGAAAAGTCCCGCGAATTATACCCGAATTCACCTAGATCACCCGTACGCAAGTTGTAAATCCCTGCTCTACACTCTCGCTGAGACATTTCAGAAACGAGATTTCCGTGAGGCGAGAGAGCTGAGTGCTACCTCTTCACCCTCACGCGTTGCGCAGTTGGTGCTTGGATTTGTGGTGGCTGGGTTCGTCCATCACCAGTATCCACACAAATACCCGGTTAGTTGATAATACCGCCTGAAATGAATTCCATATGTGCGTTATGAATTCAGCGACTATGGGACTTTCTGTCCTAAGAAATATTTCATACAAAACATATAGTGGCGCTTCAGCGGCAAACCGCGTGAGCGTGCAAACCTTGGGAATCTACTAGCTGCCTGGGTGCGCAGCGACTAGTATTAACACCAAATTTGTACTGAATAGTGTTTTGCGAGAATTACAATTGCAAGTTGGTCGATCGGACCAAAACATCGGATTCCCACACAGGCATCGCGGGTACAATCCTCCGCTGGCTAAGTTATCCATAATTGCACAATCAACATTTTACGCTTATAAAGTTAGATTATCCGTAGTAGGGGGGGGGGGGAATGTTAAGAAAAATGGTTCGCTTTGATTCGGGTATAAAAATCGACACGGGATAATGCGCAGGCGAGGCGTCTCGCGCCCTCTCGGACTCTCGGAGTAGTCTCGCTGGATGTATAGAACAGTGGCAAGAATGATCATGTAAATCAATCTCATGCATTACAACGCGTGTTTCTTGTAGTGTGCATGCGCATGCGTAGGATTTCTCAACGCTCAGGGTATGACCGTGAACGATAAGAAATGTTTACCTTTGCATAACACCTGTCCCCCCATAAGGGTCGGGTCGGGTACCAGTTGCTCCAACACGCATTCCCACCCTATCGGCACTCAATACACCACGTCACACCTCACACCGCACACCGCACACCTGCCCTGCCGGTATAGTGCAGCGGCCACGTGGTATTATTATAATAGCGCGTTATCCCACACTACACCAAACTGCTGGTGGTTCATATCAAATCTGTATGCGAAAAGCGTGGCAAATAGCAAAGGAGTTACCAGAATTTGAGAATTTAAAATTCTAAGTGGGTTCACTGGTCAATATTTTACGTGATGAATTTAAAAAAAGGTTCATTTTAGCCACTCTGCGAATTGTAGACAGGGAAAAATAGACGCACCGCTGATAGCTTGTTTTCATCTTTCTCAACGGCAGTAGTATAGTCTTATTTTGTTCGGAATCGCTTCGTTCGCGAGCAAGTACAACAATGTAACGTTACCTCCTGACCTCCGACTCGCCGGAAGCCAATGGCGGTTGAACTGCGAGGGAGTGGAGCGGCACGGTACAGATACTGCAGATGTATTATGGCGGCCGAGCGTGTCAGCATGGCGGCCCGTACACCCAGTACTGACAGAGTACTGAGTACATTCAGTACACGACACGCCAGGGGAATACTAAGTGCCGGCCGCGTTGCACACACGGATACACGCCACACACGGTACAATCGAGCTTGCGAGCCAGTCTCCCATGACCTTAAACGAATTCTTCAAAAGCGTTCGATACTATTGCCCATTGTCGTAAATAGGTGAAGGACACATACGGATCGATTCTACTATCATCGTCCGTCATCCGTCAATCATTTCAATCGATAAATAACGATGCTTTATTCTATGTGAGTTTATTTTTACAGAAACAAGCTATTCAAACAGTGTAGGTCAGAGGTTCCCAACCTCGTTTGTCTCACCGCCCCCCTCCCGATTCTTACGCAACAATGCGATGGAATCTAATATATCGCTGCATTGCTTCAAGAAGTTCTGCAGCGAATGGTTGCTGACCGCACAATCAGCCGCGCAGCATCATTGATAAATAATGAAGTGTACTTGTGGGAGTGATTTTGTAAAAAAAAATTGTAATTTTTATATTTTTTGGTTTAAAATTTTTATTTTATTTTATTTAAGTGTAGAAATTTTATGCACGATATTTATGTAACTTTAACTTCATATAATTTATATAGGCATTGCTGATAACCAGCTGCACTCCGCGCTCCCCGGAATGTATGCAGTGACCTTATTGTCTAACTAACTAACATACACGCCGTTTCCCCGTAGGGGTAGGCGGAAAGGACGAACCGCCAAACAACTCGATCTTGGCATACACATCTTGCTTCATTCACATTCATACATTCTCTTCTATTATTCCGACTTCTGACATGGCCCGACTCTAGTATTTGATTCACTCGATCGTGCCATGTCTTCCTCGGGCGTCCCCGGCTTCTTCTTCCATTCACATTCGCGTCATATGTTCTTCTTACACTCCTTTCTTCGTTCATTCGCTCTACATGCCTAAACCATCTAAGCGTCCCTTTCTTAATCTTACTGATTACGCTTACAAGGTCAATTGCTAAAATGATATAAAAATGCAAAAAAAGTTATGTTTTTATTTTTTATTATAAATGTTTTTATTTATTATTTATTTATTTTATTTATTATTTATTTATTTTATTTATATACACTGTGACTGAGAGATACTAACTCTCATTTCCGCAGGCGACTCTTTCTCATCACCCCTGTTCTCCACTATGATACCTTTTTGCTGTTGATAAATATTTACATGGATATTTTACATATTATATTATGTACTACATTATTGTTCACCTGACAACAGGTCCTGAGAAACGTGGATAGGCGTTACAACACCGTAAAAAAATGAACTACCAATCCATCTATAAGTCAATAGAATATTTGAACGGTTCGTTTTATTGCATGTTTCTTTCCACGATGTACCTACGACAAATATGAATTCATAAGGAAAATTTATTAAAAATATTTTTGTTGCTCTGGCCCCCCCATTTCATCCCTTCACCACCCCCTTGTAGCCCTTCACGGTCCCCATTTGCCCTTAAGGTCACCACTGCCCCCTTGGATCTCTCCAACGCCCCTTGGGGGGCGCTATCGCCCACATTGGGAATCTCTGATGTGGATGGAAGCGTGGAATATTGATAAGGGTAGGCAGAATAGTTGGAGCGCCATACAAAAATGTTCCACAAACTGCGTTTCATGTCATGACCACTGACGTTAGAATTGATAGACTTGCCCTAATACGATTTCGACGGCTGGAGGCAAAGGTCACGTGACACCCATTTTGGCTCCAGCTTTGGCGCACTGCCGTCCACGTTTGTTTCGCGTGATTTTGACTCTGGTAAGCAAATTACAAAACACTTGAAAAAAAGGTTTTTGTAAACAAGCCGAACCGTTTTTTACTTATTTGCTGTTTTATTTAAATTGGCGGCACGTCTAGTTCGCCCCCCGCCCCTCTTATTTTGGGTTCTTCCCCTTGCGTGTTAGGACATCTCTATATATTATTTGCTCCGTGTCATGACTCATCTTCTATATGGTCCTGCCGCTGAGAGCTACATTGTAACTTTGTTTTGTGTGACGGTCTCCGTGGTTGAGTGGTTACGATCCTTGGTGACGATCCGGAGGTCGCGGGTTCAAATCCCGGCGCGCGCAAGTAAATTTTATTCGATTAAATGTGTTAATTCACAATTTATCCATTAAAAATAATATGTAGTATATTTGCGGCACGTTCCGCAGCGGTAGATACTGTCAGTATCGCCCTGGTGGAAGACCACTATTCAGAATCGAAACCTTGCTTAAAATGGCTTTAGCCGTTTTTGGTGGCCAGATCTGAATAGTCAGGAACATCCCCACCTTCTTTCTTCCCCATATCCTTCCCCTCCTCAATACTTTTAGCCTCACAACATACCCCAATTGGGGATGCCGTAGTTGGGAGCAGCAGAGACGTTTGTGTGGTACTCACATAAAAAAAACATGTTTTGAGAAAGAAAAGGTTACAACTTACAATAGAGCCATCAGCGGTATGCCTTTAACGTCCGAGGTAAAGATGGAAATAGAATTTTAAAACATAGCGTCGTGTTATCTTGTTTAATTGAATTCCCCTTTGGGAGTTGTGGTAGAGATCGAGTTAGCGTTATTTCCGGCACTCCTCGATTTTGTTAGTCATTTTTTTCACATTGTGTGTCAATTAACCTTATACGCGATTTACGCATTCGCGATTTATAAATATTCCACTTGCAAATGTATGAAATTAGGAAGGAACTTCGAGAATCAGATTTTAAGCATTGAATCTTTTTTTTTCACGACAGCTATAAACACAGCAAATAATACGTAGAGATGTCCTAACACCCAAGGGGAAGAAATCAAAATAAGGGGGGCGAGCTAGGCTGCTATCTTAATAAATGCATTGCAATCTTTGAAACAGACGTCAGGTGGGAATGCTGTCCTTGTGCGGTATTTTAATGGAAGATGCTCTGAGGAACTAGCGTCATCGATCCCTTCGGCACCGGTGCGCAGTCTGGAAACACGCCAAACGCGCGCCCAACATTTGCACACGGTCGACCTTTGTCACATGAGAACGGGTCGCTTCTACCACTCGTTCTTGTGTTAAACAGCTCGGCTGTGGAACGAACTGCCCACTGTGATCCCTCCCTCCTACAACATGGGTCTTTTTCAAGACCCAGGTTCACTCCTTCCTATCCTCTAATAGACCGTACACACAGTATCCCCAAAGATGATATAGGCTTTGAGGGAAATTATTTCCCTCAGGGCCTCCTGTGTGGAGTTACTGTAAAAAAAGTCGTACCGCCAATTTAAGTAAAACAGCAAATAAGTAAAAAGGTTCGGTTTGTTTACAAAAACCGAATAAGTATTTAGTTGGACCCTTTTATAAATGCTTTATAATTTGCGTACCGCAGTCAAAATCACTCGAAACAAAACGGCAGTGAACTAGGCTAGCAAAATGGGTGTCACGTGACCTTTGCCTCCAGCCGTCGAAATTGTACATTCTGACGTCAGTGGCTTGCTATAAAGCATTTTTTACTTTCTCAAAAATCAACATTCAGAACATGGTGGTCTACGCATAGACCACCACGCTCCTGCGGTCGTCTTCATGTTTATACTATAAAAAACTGAAGAGAACGTCGTCAAATTTATTCTAGGTTCTGTTCTGTGCAAGCACGTCAAACACGCCGCAAAAATCTTCACGCCCTCACAGATGCATTGTTAAAAATTATTTATTTGGTTTAGCGGGGAACAATTATTTGGTTCGGCGGGGAACAATTATTAGTCAAATAAACTACCATAATAATACTTGTCTTACATAAAGGTGCGTTATCTTTACTATTTCGTGTGTCTCCGATCGCTGTGTTACGTTTCTGATACTGGTATTTGGTAACAAAGAAAATTGTTTGGTTTGGTGACTCCACAGGTGTTGTCGGAATTGACCAAAATACTCGTACTCTTAATTTTGCTTTTTTTCAATCAAGTTTCGCAGTAGAGTCACGTTTAACTTCTCATTTGCTACATTCTAATTTTCATTTTCACGGCATTTAAGAAAACTAAATGCAGTTTTTATGTTGTATTCGTAGAGACTTAAAAGAATAGCGTTATATTTTGGGAAAAATTGTATTATTTTTTCGTAAAATTTGTGTTATTTTTTAGGAAAATTGGGTTATTTTTCAGCAAAAAACTGTGGCATTTTGCCGTAAAAGTGGTGCTATATTCCCATTTTAGTATTGTACAACAATAGTGGTGCATATTTATAGTATAATTTTTTTTGTGTTTTCTTTTTTTTATATATATATTTTTTTATTACACAAAAATGACAGTACTCGGCGTTTTCGACATGATATCATCAGCGTTCCATATGGTGGCTATTCAAGCTTGCCTAAGCCATAGACAAATAAATATTTAGAACGCGCAATGTTATTAATTTTATTGAAAAATACGAATTACGGTTATTTATCCGGAAATTGCGAATTTTGCGTTATTCGTGTAAAAATGGCGAAATTCGCGTTATCGGGAACGCGAGATTTTCAGGTCTCTGCATTCGTTGTTTATATTATTATTCCCACGGGTCTTATCTACAAATTACATAAATATTTAGGCACCTTTTTTAATTTGAATTGAAAAATACGAATTACGGTTATTTATCCGAAAATTGCGAATTTTGCGTTATTCGTGTAAAAATGGCGAAATTCGCGTTATCGGGAACGCGAGATTTTCAGGTCTCTGCATTCGTTGTTTATATTATTATTCCCACGGGTCTTATCTACAAATTACATAAATATTTAGGCACCTTTTTTAATTTCGTAATTATTTGTTACCTACACGCACACCTCCCACCTCCCACCTCCCTCCTCCTCCTCCTCCTCCTCCTCCTCCTCCTCCTCCTCCTCCTCCTCCTCCCTGCCTACTGGACAGGGTGAAGAAGGATGTTTATTGTGTTTAATGTTCGCGTGTTTTTTTTCCAACATAGGTAGCTATTATTTATTCAATCTATCCAGCGACGGCAAACAAAAATAACAAGCCACTCCTTTTCCGTTATTGACTTGGGGCGGTAAAATTTAGCGAAGCTTCTCTAAATTCTTTTTATGGTTCCACCGCTGAGAGCTCCATTGTAACTTATCTTCGTTACACGCGTCGTTTTATTGTAATGAAGGAGAGGCTACAACAGACCTATCGTTGGTGGTACAATTTTGCGAAGTTCTAAATTCTCTTATGGTCCTACTCTCAGATCACAGATACTGCTGAGAGCTCCGTTGTTAGTTGTTACCTCTCTTATAGTCACAGTCGTTTATGAGAAAGATGGAGAAGTTAAAACTGAACTATCAGCGGTACGTCTTAACCCCTCGAGTTTTTTTGGGAGATATTTCTCCCAGAAAACAAATAGTTGTAGTCTTTTGGGGGGATATTTCTCTCAGCCCTAAACGGACTCAAGTCATGTTATCTCATTTTGGTATATGATTTAAACTGTGTTAGAAATAGAAAAACACGCTTTTTATTGCCATTTACAGGTTTACCATGCATATTTAAGAAAACATATAATTTATTATCAAGACTCGAGGGTTTAACCTAATGTAGGCCGTAAAAATACCGCGAAAAACTTTATTTGCATAATTTTTTTTCGTGTTTTGTATTCATGTTTGTTTCACGCCGTAGTTTGCCTGCAATACAGCATAAAAATGAGTTAATTTTATTCGTATTTTATTTTCAATTTATTAATGGAAATTAGACCGACATTTTCCCATCCCTAAACAGCGGTATACTCGTATGTACTTGTCAAACGGACTAGTCGGATGGGATGTATCCGTCGTCTGACAGCACACAGCGCATCGTCGCGGCGGCCGTCGCGATGTTCACGGGATTCCATCAATTTTCCGCGTAATCTAACCACAATACTCCCCTCAATGGACCAAACTAACCTCTCGCGATCTTTTAAATAACATTAACTCAAATAAACTCTCTCGCAATAACACGATAACACTATAAAACCCTTCTCACCGGTCTATTGGGTGTATTAAATATTTAAATTGTCGGATTCGATCCATCTCTTGTTCCGCGTCGAAGGAACGTAAAAAGTAGTGTTTTTTAATGGAATTAGTTTCTCATAAAAAGCGTGTATAAAAATGATGTTTTTTAACGTTTCGAATGACCTATTTTACGTGTCGTATTTATTTTTAAACTTAAATTTACGTTTTACTGGACCACAGAAGAATGACGCATTCCAAAACAAATAATAGAATTTAATACGAAATATTCTAAATATTTTCTTTTTCCTGAATGATAATTATTGTTTTTTTTATTTTCGATAATGCAGGCTGTGTATTCCAATGAACAATTTACATTATTTTGTAGTTTTCTACTTAATTAATATAATTTATTGATGCTTAATACATCGTTACCAGAGGAGACCAACAATACTCCATAATATCTAAATATAGTTGCTTGTATATGTTCTTTTCGTAACACTAAATCGATAATATTGTGCCTTAGAGTTAATTTTTTTTTTAAATATATTGGATCATGATGGATTGGGGAATTCGAAGTGAGTTGAAATTTATTTCTATTTCCTTATCTTAAGTGTTTATTGCCTTTTTTAATCAGATTTTTTATAATGCTTTGATTAAATAAATAAAAAAATTGGATTATTTATCTACTATTTTGTTTATTAGTTTTTAATCTTATATGCAAGGCTGATGTAAGCGTAGTGAGCAAGATTAAGAAAGGGACGCTTAGATGGTTTTGGCATGTAGAGCGAATGAACGAAGAGAGGAGTGTAAGGAGAATATATGACGCGAATGTGAATGGAAGAAGAAGCCGGGGACGCCCGAGGAAGACATGGCACGATCAAGTGAATCAATTACTCGAGTCGGGCCATGTCAGATGTCGGAATAACAGAAGAGAATATATGAGACGTTGTATGAACGTGAATGAAGCAAGAAGTGTATGCCAAGATCTAGTTGTTTGGCGGTCCGTCCTCTCTGCCTCCCTCTGCGGAGAAACGGCGTGATGATCAGTTAGTTATCTTATATTATAATAGGTAGACATAACAAAAAACAATCTTATTGCGAATACAAACAAAAATATAACATGAAATAAAATTGTTTGTTGAAATAATCAGAAACAATTAATATGTTGATAAAAGAACTTCTCATATTTTAAGTAAGCAATAATAATAATAATTCTTGGATGACTTGTAAAGTGCCGTTTTTTTGTGAAAAATCACCTCAAGGGCGCTGTACAAATACTACTTGCTAGGGTTTATCTTATGTACGAACAGATACATACTTACCCGGCAGGTCACTCCAGTTTAAAACATTAAATTACAAAGTTTTTGCTTGAGAAGATATGATGTTGCACGCACACGACACACTATTAGAAAACACTGCACATTGCATGATATTGCAGTTACTGTTTAAATCCTATTTGTCATTGATATTATATTTATTAGAAGGTTATTGGTAAAAGAAGAGTAGGTATTTATTTGAAACTTTAATTTATTTGAGATTTTCGATAATAATTATTTTCAGTTACAAATATTTATAGTTATTTAAAATGTCACGGACTATGAAAATTAAAATTTTTTCTGTTAATTACTTTAGGTAGGTACTAAAGGCTAGCTTCGGTATGTTAATTAGGTATGCAACTGAACCATTCATGGATCTTCCCGAAGAGATGAGTTTTGCTCTGAATTCTGTCGAGTCTTTAATCAATCTTAGATCGTATGGCAGTTTATTCCAGGCTTTAGTGATTTGCTGTTGCATTTTTGCTAGAACAATTGATAATTATCACGTGACTTCAGTGTTGTTTTAGAGAGACGAAGCGCTGCATTGACATCCTATCGGATTCTTTGCATCTATGGCATAATAAATTATTTTGCAAACAATGGGTCAGGCTAGACCCATCACCGGAGTCGAGGAGTTAATGACGCTTTTCTTGTAATTTTTGGCACATGCATTTTTAAATGGGCGACAAATATTCGCGGACCGGCAGAAAATTTCGGTGGATCGGCACCGATCCGCAGCCCGACGGTTGGGAAACTCTGACATAAATGATTACTTCTTCCACAGATCTAACTTGTGCTTGATTGAAGTAATGTTTATCTTTAGAATTGATAATAATCCGGTACGGTAATCCGGATAAGTAGGCAGTACAAAGACACCCGGGGCAGTTTAAACTGTTAACTAACTACAACTACTCGAAAAAGAATAATAAAATCCTATATTAACACTATTGTACATAAACGATAGTTGTGTAAATTCCTAGATACAACGTTCAATACGTATTTAGTGAAATATTGTGAGAGGTAATTTCATAATATCGCTCCTTGTCAAATTGTGTCAATGTGATTTGTTTTCTAAGACAGCTGTGTTGTTACAATACTTACCCCCTTTCTATCCCTTAACACGTTGATGGACAGAGACATAGTGTCCTATCGGCAATGCCGATTTGTACACAATCCTGTAGGGCATCATCGGTTGTCAACAGAATTGTGACGGAACGGCGTCTTGATTTTGATACTAACTAGTACAAGCATTCCGCTTTGTGTCACAAAGTGAATAAACAAGACAGCTCTACCGTCACACCATAGGCCTTTTCTAAAAAAATAATGAAAAGAATGTCACAGCACAACGTATATGAAGGTAAAATACTGTCCTTCAATGTGTTAATTGTCATCATTCAATACAATATCCAGGGTCTTGTTAAGGTCAAACTATTTTTAAAAAAATTATGCAAATTGGTTCTCTAACTAATGTTTATTATTGCATAAAGTGAAATTAATTCTCTGCCTACTCTCTCACGGTTCGGTAAGGAATGAACACTTCATTCGCTATGGCAGACACTGCACAGAAAAGTCCCACAATGGACTCTGCAGTAGCGAATGAAATGTTCATTCCTTACCGGACTGTTGAGATGGTATTGCAGTGTGTCGGGAATTCCTTGTGTTGTGTCTAAAACACCCGACTTTAGATCCAGAGATTATAGGTTTGAATTCTGTCAATGTGATCGGCAGAAAGAATATATACGCTCATCGGAACTAAACTTAATTACAAACACATACAGCCGAATCATTTTAAAGACATTCTTGCTTGTGTAGTGGTACATGTCAATAGTGGTTCAAATTGGTTCAGAATAGTTTGGATAGTTTAGTTTCTCCCTTACCCCGCAGAAGTCCTACGATACAGTACACCACTACACAAGCAAGAATCTCTTTAAAATGATTCTACTGTACCTACGCATTGACATTTGAAAAACGCAAGAATTGATTCCATGACCCAATGACTTCAAAGCAGAAACTCAAGCTGAACCACTGTGTGACCTTAGGTTTGACACAATTGACTGTATCATTATTGTACCGCGCTAAGTGCCAAATTGTTTTCTGCATCTACTTAGATCACAATACTTCACTATCCACGGGTCACGCCTCTATCACCTTCAAGGTCACCTCATTCGACACAACCGGCATAGTTTCACATCCAACGGCTGCTCATTCAGTCATCATCATTATTATTTGTAAACAGCATTGTTCTCTCTGTGTATTGATTTGGACATTAACGGTAAATTCTACTAGAAGTCCACAATCATTTCGTAATTATGTTATCTTCTCTTTATTTATCAACTCCCTAAATGTCAATTGTAATGATCTACTACTTTCATATTCACAAAGAGAGTGCTCTTTTAAATAATAATCGTGAAATTATATATTTTTTTAACATTGTAGCTCTAAAGCAGAAAATCTGTTTGTTTGAGCCGCTGATTATTCTCAAATGGTGAACTCTGGCATCATGAATACGGCATTTTCACAAACTATGGACACTGTTAAAAATGTGTGGAAGATTTAAAGTTTATTTTTCTGATTCAGATCGTTTCACAAAAAAATGTGTATTTTTAATATTTTCATTCATAATTAATTATTGATTTTATAAACGATCTAAACTGCGCATTCCTAAACGGTTTGAATCGGCTAAAATGTCATTATGATGTAGATAACGCCACTGATTGTCACCGACGTTGGTCGGCTACAACGCCATATTCACTAACAAAATGAACATGTCGTTTTGGCGGCATATCAAAATGGCACATTTTCAATCGTTATAAAATATTTATTCGAAAACCCAAATATAAAATAAAAATGCCATCGTTATTGTAATTTTTTTCATCAACAAAAAAACTTGCGAAAATACCCCATTATGCATAACGTTTTTCGAGTAGAGTTCCTAGGTCAATTATTTTCAACTCGCATTGTCATTTATGAGCTATAGAGCTTCGAAATATCCATCTAACTGTCGACAAATAAGACCAGACGTCATTTTGTTCGTTCCATATTTTTTTATTGTTCAATAAGATTAAATCATGTTGAAACTCCAGCAAAACCGGATAGCCCCTAATAGTATACAAACGGAAACTTGTTGAACATGTAATGTTGTGTTTTTCTAGGATCTATAATGTTCCACGTGCGTCGGAGACCAGCGGACTGCCACCCGCGGAGACGCAAGAAGAAGTCCGGGTCTCTCCGAGCGGGGGCTGGGGGACCGTGCTCCGGGATGCTGATGGAGACGCAGCACGACGGCTCCCCCCTCGATAATGGACGCAGCGTGAGGCTCGCAACCGACGTAGTTGAGGTAAAAGAATATACTCATTATGTACGTCTTTACACTTTTGGGTTGTGATATTTGTTAACTCTTTGTATGCTGATGCAATACTGATATCAATACTTTGTATTCAGTCACATTTTTGACACCTTTAAAGCCATTTTCGTATAGTATATCAAACTAACACATCGCACCACCCATACCTACAGCACCCATCATAATGAATGTGTGAATGATGTAGATTGACAGATGGGCATTTCAAGGGTTCTCTCAAATAGAATATTTATTTCTATTTCATAATTTCCATAAAACAGTTAACCGATATACTCGTTTTATAGAGATTACAGATGTAGAATACATTACAGTAAATGAGAAATGGTAAAAAATATTACGAAGGAATAGTACCATTTGTATTTTAATGATTCAAATAATACTAAAGATGAAAATCTGTATTGAACATGCGAGAAGTGAAAAGTTGATAGAAGTCTTAGGGGCAGTTTTACAACTATTTTGTGACATGGGTCAAAAGATAGTCCCAAAACTGTCTGTAGTGACATTCATTCACGGGACCTCATGGTCTATTCGGGACCTTATGCTTTATGACGGGACGGATTGGGGTATCCGTCACTCAGTGGATTAGAGCCCAAGGTCCCGGATAGACCATGAGGTCCTGGGTTCGATTCCCAGCTCCTGCGATTATCTTTTCGTTTTCATGTGTCATTTTGAGAGTTGTCAATATTATCTTCAATGATTAAAAGTATATTACTATGAGGTTTATAAATTTCAATAAGTTATTCCAAAAAAATTAATCAAAATATTTTTATTCATATGGTATAAGAGACACTCATCAGTCATCGCAGTGCTTCATCCCGCGGTGAGATTTCGCCTCCTCCACAAATGTTTTCCTCTGATTCCGGTTTCTTGCTGTTCACCTTCAGTCCTCAAGCCTTCCCATCCTGTTCAATCCTCTTTCACGCAGTTAGTTCACCTCTTCTTGATCTGTCTCTGGGGCATCCACTTGGTATGCATTTCGGTGTTCTATCATTTGACATTCTTTCAACATTTCCAACCCATCGCAGACTTTGGGTCCTACAGAATCTTTGAATTTTAATCTTTGCTTCATAATCTATTTTTTGTTTTCCAGGTAGGTTCGGCCAGTGGTGTCACCCTGCAGGTGTACGGCCCGTCCATTCAGCCTCGCCACTGTGTGCTGGCCGCCATAGACGGGGTGGTTACTCTCACTCCCCTCCACGCCGATGCCCACACCTCCATCAACGGGCAGCAGATATTCCACACCACCATACTTCAGGTAACTTTATTCATCAACGTTGGTTGGGCCATTTTATACAATACCCCTCTCATTTACACATCATTTCATGAACTGCTGTACTTGGGAGTTAATATTGTTGCATATCCCTAACCATTCCTACCTTGTCCTGTGTGCGTACCTTCCACGATCCGCCGCGGCCAGTTTAAATTGACGCCCGCCTGATTAACAACGCTGTACAAAATTATGCGAATTCGCCGTCGGAATTCGCTACAAATACCTTTGTTGAATCCTTTCCCTTTTCCGTGAAACATATTCTCTCTTTGGTGCAGTGGTAACTCGCATATCATGCAACGGTCCTTCGAAAATTACACAAATTACACACTAAATGTTATTATGACCTTTTCCACTTAACCACTGAGGTTGACAAATGTCTTATCCACAGGTTTCTTCCATTTTTATTTTTTTTTTTTTACAAGGACAAAGTATGTCATGTTTTAAAATATGTATTGTTTAATAAGAGAGTGTTGATTTGTTGTTTGTTAATTTCCAGCATGGCTGCCTGGTGAAGTTTGGGAGAACGTCCACATTCCGCTTTGTGGATCCGGTCCAGGACAGTTCTCTCAACAGGAACCTCTCCCAGTCACATAATTTCGGGTCTGGTTCAGTTTACGACAGGTCCGTTCTTTTTTTATGTTTATTTTTACTTCTCTAATGAACACTTTGGTAGTTTAGATATTTACAATTTTACCGATCACAGAATGGTCACTCTTCGGATAGAAACTTATTCACTCTTTAGAGATATTTTTCCACACAATTGTAAATAATTATTGTTACAAATTAGAATCAAATTTCATTTCTAGAATGGTCAGCAATGATTACCAAGTTATTTTATTTTTAGCGAATCTTTTGTATATTGTTGTGGGCTTCTTCAAATATCACACGATGAATAACTCGCAGAATGATAATGATTAATTAGGGGCGTTGCCTTCATAAATGACCATTCACATTAATTTGACAAGCACTTTAGATGAGATAAAAGGACTAGGCGTTTCCACAATGTATGCTTATTGCTTGTGTTTATTTGATTGCATGTTTGTGCCACATCATCTTCCCCGCTGCACATTATTAATGGCAACTCCCTCAACAATCACTCCACCCATCATCGACATACTCTGCATCATTTACCCCGTAAACCAACCAACCAATCCTACCACACATGGAACATTACGAACCGTGAACCGAGTAGATCGCCGACTTCTCCTTTGCCCGATAACATGAGCGGAATGATGTCCCAGTCCATCCACAGCCAGTTGGACGGCTTGCAGAGCTCGGTGGAGACCAGCGGCATGAATAACACGGGGGTTAGTGAGCTGCAGAGGGCCATGAGCCCCATGTCCACCAACACGATGGGCAACACCATGGGATCGCAGGAGAACTTCCCCCTTTCCATCTACAACGGGAAGAACCAGAGACATTCCACCGACTCCATGTCTGGCTTTAACAATAACAACAATAACACTATGAAAATTGACAATGAATCGCTCATTCTATCCAATACCAACTCCAAAGGCGACTTTATGCCCGATAATTACTTTGCGTCGCATTTTAATGACATGGGAAACCCTCAGAACAGTGGGAGCAACAAAGACGACCAGAGCTCCGCCAGTAAAAATTACAGCGCAGAATACAAAGACAACTACGAGACGACGTTTGACCTGGACGGGAACGTGGAGACCAAGAGCGTCTGCAGCATCAAGAGCGGCGGTTCGGGAAGCGAAAACAGGTAACCCCAATCTGATACCGTCCCATGTCGCTGCTAATCTTCCTTTTAACTCTGTATGCGTAGGAACCTATGCATTGCCCGTACCCTTAGGTCCTATTTCAATTAGAGCATGACACTATAGTGTCCACTTTAATGAATGAAAATTAGATTTACTTTCTCCTTAGAACAAATTATTAACTTTGTATGAAGAAATATTTCCAGTAAATTCTAAAGTAGATAATACCCTCCCCCAATCTCTAGTCTTAAGTTTAATAAAACTATTTAAATGGACAAGTTTACTGTCTGAAATCTGGAATGGGTAACAATATACGTACGTACAAACGTACATATATTATGTATAAAAAAATATCCAGTGATAGATTGCCCATGGTGAGAACTACAGTTCATTTAATACTGAAAATATTAAGTTTTTTAAATTGTACATTAACATAATCTGTAGTTCCCGATTTTGTTGCAGACAATCTTTCAGCGATGGTATCTTACATATGTTATCAATTTTTATTACATTATTTAATACAGGAAACAAGTAAAAAATTTTATTGACATCACATTTTTGATTTTGAGCGGTAGACCGTTCCGTATAATCACAGACTCATAATTTTTTATAAATGATAGGTTTGTGATTTGATGAAACAGTGTGTTCGCAATTCAACGCTGTCAACTGCTGATTCTCATAGTTGGTATGTATCATATTATGTTTTGATTAAATAAAACAAAATCTAAGTAGAAATCAAACGGTGAATTTGCAGAATACCTCGGGGACAGGAGGCGATACTTCCGGCAGTACTAGAATTCCCGGAGCACACGCAACAGTTGTTCCTTCACAGCGTTATCACGGAACTTGACGTTGAAGCTCCTGCCTTCAAATTGGCTCCTGTTTACACCCTGTATCTATGCGCAAGGTAAATATATTGACTAAATAATCTATATACGGTGAATCTCTCTTAAAAAAAAATTGCTTATGCGGGAAAACCTTATAAGTGGGATAAATTGGGTCATTTTTAAAATTCAGTCTTCAGAGACCGAAAAATCAAACTTAAGTATGAAAACTTCTTAAGTGGGAACTTCTTAAACAAGTTTCACTGTATATATAAAGAAGAGTGTTCCAGGCAGTGTTTTTTTGTTTGTTTTGTATACAAATCTACAGTTTTATTTCGAGCTTGATGAAATTTTGTATACTTGACCTTCAAAACAAGAGGAAAGTCACTGTCTACATAAGATTTCGTAAAACCACCCCCTTCCCCATTTCTCACCCCCTTAAAGCAGAAATTTGGTTCTTGATGAAATTTTGCATATTTGACGTTCAAAATAAGAGTAAAATTTCTGCTAGGGGTAAAACACTCAACCTCAAAGCATTACTCCAAACCAATCATAATCCCCAGCAATGCCGGATACTTAAGTTAGTACTACACTTAGTTACTATATTTGTATAGCTGATATGTATTTGTGTATCTGATATGTATTTGTGTATCTGATATGTATTTTTGTATCTGATATGTATTTCTGTAAAATTAAGTCCACTATTATTTTTGTAATGTTGACTAACTAATGTACCTACTCCCATTCTCTCGCTATTATTATACACGTATTATGTTTGTAAAAGCCCTTGGGGTGTTTAATAAGTAAACAAATTAATGTTATGTTATGTTTTCAGATACCGAGCGTCCACACATTACCGGCCAGAGCTCACTCCCACGGAGCGAGCACACAAGTTGACAGCCTTGCTGCAGCATGTGGCTACTTTGATACAGAATACTGTTCAGGTATGTCATTACCTTTTTGATTACTATTGTGGAACAAAAACTATTATGTATCTTCTTCTGATTTCAAGGGATCAATATTAATTTTGATTTATACTTTCGTTACCTATCTTACATTATGTAATCCGTTAATTGATTGAGTGGTTCAAAGCGATGGGTTCTACCGAGGCATCACTAGTTCAATCTTCTGCTATCTAAGCCTTCCATCATTGCTCAAGCAACATTTTCCGCTTATTATGATGGTAGTAAGAGGAATTCAAATATTGTTTGGGAACCTGGAAATGTTTTTTTTTCTTTTTTAGTTGAGTTATGTCCTCATTTTTTTTTTTATGTAATACATCGTTCAGTAGGTTCTGATTTCCTTTCTGCTGAAATTACAGCTACCTTTGTCATGCTGTGACTTTTATTTCTGACTAGCTGATGTGTACCCAGCCTTGCTCGGAATTATTTTATTTCTTTTGAATAAAGGTATGAAGTTGTGAATTCTTGCTTTTCTTTTGGGTGCCATAATAAGAAACTCCAGTCCAATTTTAAAGTTTTTTTTTATCAATAACAACCGTCAAACATAAATACCAGTATATTTAGTTTTTTTTCTAAAGTTAGTTTTCATAGTTAAAATAATTTTTAATGTTTCAATTTTTCAAAGTTCGCCAAAACACTCCTAATCTATGGCCGGTTGGTTTTGTGGTTAGAATGTCGAATGTGAAAACAAGGATGAGCTTTACTGTACATATTTTTATATTCTATTCATAATAAGCCATAACATTATGTACTTTTTTAGAAACTTCAACTCGAAGAATAATAATAGTATTGAACATTAATATTATCATAATATTCGTATTGTTAATTGGTTTGCTCATGAATACTCTAATTTATATTTTTAATAATAGTTTTTTTTTTGTTATATTGAATAACAATTAAAGAGCTTAAAGTCATCCAAATTAAGATTAAATTTTGACAAAACTAAAAAATACATAAATATTTAAAATACAAAACAAAAATTAAAAAATAAAAATGTCCATACTAATCCAAAAACAGAATACACATGTGACGTCAGATGTTCTAAATGCAATGGTACCAACATAACAAGGTGTTTTGATGAGATGATTATTTATTCATTTTTAAATAACAATTTACAAATTCTATGCATAGTTATATATTCAGAATCGTTATATAAAAAGAAAAAGTTATATATTCAGAGTTTGTGATCTATATGAATATATATTTTTATGGCCATAATATTTTTCACTATATTTATTTGACACTGATCTACTATTTCTAAACAAAGAAACAAAAAAAAATTATTTGAAAATTTTATTTCATTCCAAAGATTTATTTTTAAAATGTATTGAAATTAAAAAAGTTCTTAAGTAGGTACCTACTTGTATTTTCAATTTTGAAAATATTCTACCCAAAGAAACCTTCTTCTTTTGAATATGTAATCTGTGGCTAACCAGATTGGTGTATCTATGGGCTAACCTAAATAAAACATGGTGGGGTTAATGTTTTCCATACTAATTTTGAAACATAGCAACAGTTTTACATATTGGATTTCATTCAAACTACTCTCTAAACCTTCTCTGCACTAATAAGAACAAACTGTGCTGTATAGTAATTTTCGAGAAAAATTGAGGACAGACAGACAAACATTCATTTTTATATATAGAGATTTTCAGAACAGCATGTTGGTGTTTATTCAACGGAAATAATATTTTGGAAAATAGTGAATATTTATGGAAAAATTTTCGGCGCCCTGCAATAACTTGGTTTATTTGTCTAGTGACATCTATGTTATGTGGAAATTTGTTTTCAGGAGAGAAACAGCGATGCCGGTGCCGAGGCCTTCTGGATGGCCAACGGCTCGGAGTTGCTGCACTTCCTCAAGAGTGACCGCCATATTTCGGCCTTCTCCACCCAGGCACAGAATATCCTGGCACACACTGTACAGACTGCTTTTAGGTATGTCTATTTGACTTTTCCACCCAGGCACAGAATATCCTAGCGCACACTGTATAGACTGCTTTTAGGTATGTTTGTTTGACTTCTCCACCCAGGCACAGAATATCCTGGCGCACACTGTACAGACTGCTTTTAGGTATGTCTATTTGACTTCTCCACCCAGGCACAGAATATCCTGGCGCACACTGTACAGACTGCTTTTAGGTATGTTTGTTTGACTTCTCCACCCAGGCACAGAATATCCTGGCGCACACTGTACAGACTGCTTTTAGGTATGTCTATTTGACTTCTCCACCCAGGCACAGAATATCCTGGCGCACACTGTACAGACTGCTTTTAGGTATGTCTATTTGACTTTTCCACCCAGGCACAGAATATCCTAGCGCACACTGTATAGACTGCTTTTAGGTATGTTTGTTTGACTTCTCCACCCAGGCACAGAATATCCTGGCGCACACTGTACAGACTGCTTTTAGGTATGTCTATTTGACTTGGAAGTTCTTTATCCACATTATTATGTGTTTACATTGCCTTACAAAAAATGTGTTACATATGGCCATAACCATCCGTTCGTAATGCTTGATACGATTTTTAACTAATATTTGGACTATCGCCTGATTTTGCCGTTTTATAAACGTTTGGTCAGATTACCGGTCGCTTGACAGCTGTTGCCCGATGATCGCTTATTTGAAACCGTGCACTTTTTTAATTTAAAAGACAATATATACTTTGTATCTGTGAAATGGATTCCTCATGAGTAGTGAAAATGCGAACTGGCAATTATTCATAACAAAATAACAGATGTATATTCGTTGCATAACAGAAGTTTATAAAACTGACCCTAAACCCATTGAGCATTGAATTGGACATCCAACAAGTAATCAAGAATAAGAATGATTTGAGCCTTGAATACAGATATAATTTTGCACCAAAAACTGCAATTGTCTTCATCGACTAATATATAAAATATTTTCCCTCGGGGCCTACGTAATCTTTGAGGATGCTGTGTGGAGGGTCTTTTTGAGGAGACAAAGGAGTGAACATGAATCATGAAAATACCCATGTTGTAGGAGAGTGGAAACACAGAGGCCGGCAAATCGTTACACAGCCGAGCTGTTGAACTCAAGAACCAGTCGTAGAAACGACCTATTCTTATGTGACAAATGTCAACCGTATACAAATGTTGGGCGATTATGCATCAGTTCCGGACCAATCAATAACGCTTGTTCTTCACAGCATCTTTCATTGAATTACTGGTAGAACAAGGAGAGCATTCCTACCTGACGCCTGTGCTCTATAGATTGCAATCTGTTTGTTAAGATAGGGGAATCTATCAAACGGACTGCCCATTTCTGCACAGAGTCAAGTGTTTTTTAGAATTTTCATATAGAGCTTTTGAAGTATTGATTTGCACTAAAAGTGAAACTTTCTTATAAGGTATAGACAGGAAAAAAAATCCTTTTGTGGAAAAACCTTATATGCCTTTTAAAATTTTCAAGCTTAAATAGACTGTAAAAAAAAACTTTTTAAGTTGGTTTCACTGTAATTTACTGCTAATGATAATGTTAACATCACTTCAAACATATTCTTCATTTTTGAGTTGATGTGTTCGCAATATTTTAGTGCATCCATTGTAATTCATCAAAATCACCTTCCCAGCAACCTAGTCCGCTGTTTCCACGTGGAGCTGTCAAGCGTGCTGGCCCAGTGGCTGGAGGAGCCGGCTAGCGAGGCTGCCGGGGCCCTGCTCCTGGGGGCTCTGGGAGCCGCCATGGCCCTCCTGAGACGCTGCCGAGTCAACGCGGCGCTCACCATACAGCTCTTCTCGCAGCTGTTCCACTTTATTAATGTGTGGTGCTTCAATAAGGTTTGTGGACTTATTTAACGGGGAGAGGGACGTTGGAGAGTTATTGATAATATTATTGTGCCATACGATAAACATGGTGTTTTTGAAGAGCAAAATATTTATTATGTTTTTTTTTTAAATTTGCATGGGCTTAGCATTTATCAAAATATAATCAGAAATATTACACATTTCTGACCGTTCTACGCATGTTTTACAAAAACATTTAAAAAGTTGAATATCCTTAAAAAATGCTGTGAAGGTTTTTATAAATTTAAAAAAAAAGAACAGTGTGTAGTTTAATTTTTTCATGAACACGACGTAACTTTCATGTTTACTTTTTTTTTTGTAATGTGGATTACAAATCTTTGGTTATGTTTATTTACAAAAACGTAACGATAAAGGATTAAAAATACTTTTCTCCACTTTAAAAATCATATTCGTATTTTAGATATTTTGTAAAACATACAATGGGACAGTCAGAAAAAGTAATATTTCTGATTATATTTTGATAAATGCTAAGCCTATGTAAATTTATAAAATATTTAATAAATATTTTTCTATTTAAAAACATTATGTTTATCGTATTGCGTAATAATACTATCATTATTTTGAATTAATAAATAATAACTCTCCGACGTCCCTCTCGCCCTTAAACCTTCCCGTTGCCAACAGAGGTGACAAAAATCTTTGAATTTAGTCTCTATGTATCAGCTTAAAAAGGGACTTTATTATATAGATATTTTATGTACATATATCTATAAAGATAGCAGAGAACCTGTGCTTACCTTAGGAAAAACAACAAACCATAAAGAGAAATTAAATGATAATGGAAAAATTAACAAAAACAAAGCTAAGAAATAACTAAGAACTAGTACGCTCATTTATTCAGTTGGCCGCAGCAATCAGCAATCAGCAGAATGTGATAATACAATCGTTGCCCACAACACAAGCACAAGCATTTCATATTTAACAAATTTCCAGAAGAGCCAAAAAATGTTTTTTACATTTTATTCCACATTTTACTAATTGACTTTTAATTAGGTTTATTTTACCCCATTAGCAAATGTATAATAAAGGGTATAAGATTCCGGCAAGGAGTGAAAAGAGAATATATAACGCTAATATGAATGGAAGAAGAAGCCCTTCGAGGAAGACATGGCACGATCAAGTTAATCAAGTACTTGAGTCGGGCCATGTCAGATATCGGAATAACAGAACACAATGTATGAGATGTTGTACGAATTAGAATGAAGCAAGAAGTGTATGCCAAGATAGAGTTGTTTGGCGGTCCGTCCTCTCTGCCTACCCCTGCGGAGAAACGGCGTGATGGTTAGGTAGTTAGTTAGATTCTGGCAAAAAAAACACTGTTTTATGACTCCTGGAAAGTTAAATATGAGATACTTACGGCGGCGAAATATTTACAAATATTCAATGCACAATTCATGCTCGAGCTTGAAAATCTACACATAGACTACCTTTGGTCATAGAGCAATGCACGCCACTGAAAGATAGCCATATAATAATAACATGCATGGGGTTTCTCAGTGACCCCTCATGATAATGATAATTTTGTTTCGCATCTTGGCATGTCGAAGGTTAAACATTCTGTTCCCTTTTGAACGTGAAGTGTTTCAATAATATTTTTGGATTTGTTTTAAATAGGCTTCGAACCTTTTGGTTGGAAGTTAAGATTGACTATCAGCATAATTTTGAATTTGTCACATTAGAACGGTCCCCATTAAACGCCGATTCTTGGCCTGTTTCAGCTTTTGATCAAATTGTGATGAGTTGTCAAGCATAACGGTCATGGTATTATGCTTGTCAGCTAAACACAATTTGATTAAAAGCTGAAACGGGCCGAAAATCGGGATTTAACGGTCAGCACCCAAAATTACACACTTTGAAGGTTGCTAACTCAAGAAATACTACGAAAGATTTATCTGTTAATTCTATATGGGTAATTAGTAAAATGTATAATGTTTCAATAGACAATAATCCTCAAACCGTAACGTTTTAAATTCTATTAATTAATTCCGTACTGGAATTTTAGGTACAACGTTGTTTTCACTGTTTTAAATATGCACCTATTTTCAGACATTTTGGGATGAATTTCATAGATGATAGTTTAAGGATTTTCGTCTTTTGAAACCTTATGCATTTTTCTAACTGTCCGTATAGAATTTACAGGTAAATAATTTGCGGTGTTGCTTGAGTTAGCAACCTGCAAAGTGACGTTTAGGGCCATTTTTGAGTGCTGGCCCTTAACAAAGTTCGTTCATGCGCCAAATATTAAAAATGTCATAGATTGAATGATTTATCAGGGAGTTTGAAACACTCCAAGCTTATTTTTTAAAATGTCATGTTTCCATAGTGCAATGGTTCGTCTGAAATGATGACCAATTTTACTGGTTTGTCGCCGAATACAACAGCGTATGGCCAGAACTTTATCAAAATTGAACATGTTTTTTTAATTGTTCCCAGGTGGTTCGCACCCCGCAAATGTGGCGTGCAGGCTGGGGGGCCCTTCTGAGGGAGCGCCTGGCCCCCCTGTCCCACTGGGCGGAGCGTCAGGGACTGGAGCTCGCAGCAGACTGTCACCTTGCCACCATACATCAGTGTGCACATTTGCTACAGGTACGGATACTTTTCTACATCATTTGCTGATTTTACTGTATACAGTGAAACTCTCTTATAAGGTTTTATAAGGTTCTGGACAAAAAAACTTATTATGTAGGAACAACGGATTGTAAAATGGAGAGAGATGGGCAATGAACCATTATTACTATAAAACCGTGCACACGGTTAGCAACGTCGTTCACCGTACTACTGCAAATTGCATCTACGCACAGCGGTGCCCTGCCTTTGTTGCTACCTACTCACCAAACGCATAACTTTCTTTGGCTCCCCCGCTTTGATAGTTCGTGCAGTTTGGTTGTAGTGACAGTCTGCACTTTTCCATGCCATATCTCCCTTTGTTTCTATTATCTATGGTAGGAATCTTATAAGTGGGTTTCACTGTATTATGGCTATTGATTGAATTGATTTGAATTGAATTGAAAATTGATAGATTCACTGTGACCTGTCGCTAAAATATTGAACACAAAAGTCGTTGCTTGCTATATAATATAAGGTATCTCTTGTAAGGTTTTACACGGAACCAGTAAAAACTTCTTTGTGGCACAAATTGGATCATTTTTCAAATTCAGTCTTCGAGGGACTGAAAAAACCTAACTTCTTAAGCATGAAAACTTCTTAAGCGGGAACTTTTTAAACGAGCTTCACTGTACTAGTGGCTGACGGCGCCCGTTCGTCTGTAATATGGGTTTGTGTTCATTCTTACATATTTGTTCCCAGGCCCCCAAGAACAGCGTGGACGACATGGTCAGCCTTAGTTCGGCGTGCTTCAAGCTCAACTCAGTGCAGCTCAGCTGTTTGCTGGGCGGGTTCACCGATGACCGAGGAGTGCGGCTCCAACCGGAGCTGGTGCAGGCCGCTGTGCAGCATGCCCAGGGTCTGGCTGATGAACTGCACAGGGCTGATGGCAGAGAGGTGAGTTTTTCTCTATTCATTTTACTGATTGGGGCTTTAAAACCTACCTAACATTTTTAATCTCTTTATCTGAATATCCCTATCTTATAAACTAAACCAATCCTAAATCTAAATTGGACATTAAATATTGCTATAATATAAATACGAGTATTTACCAAATTATGCATTATAAAAGTAATTGCCGATAAATGGATATTGCGCAACTGGGATTCGTACGCAGGAATCTTAAAATCTTTTGTAAAATGTTTACCAATGATCCCTTCTCACATTTCTACATAAAGTTGTGATGCTTGACATTCAATTTGAGATTCAATCTGTACTGCGCATAATGTGAATTACCAATGGAAGTCACAAAACATCCACCCAATAAACACAACATACGTAATTGAATGTAGAAATGTCTCAACAGTTATTTTATTCCTATGTTCTCAATGTTTTTTTCTCATTTTCCATTGTATTATCTTCCATTCCAGATAACCCTGGAGGAGAGCAGCACCCTGCCGCTGTCCCTGCTGATCCCCGAGGACGGGTTCAGTGCGGAGGTGGTGCGGGGGTTGCCCGGGGGCCTGGCGGACTTCCTGTCTCCGCTGCAGCGCGCCGGGCTCTGCCGTCTTGCCCCGCAGCCCCACTCACAGGGGCATTGGACCGTCTACATGAACGGTAAGTGGATAGCTACTACGAGGTGTGTTCAAAAGAAAAGATGAATTTTGAATTTTCGCGGGCTGTGTACATTCGATTATCCAATTTTTTTTTTTTGTTATGTTGGAAAGATTAGTCACGTTTTTGTGTGTTCTTCGATTTTTTACTTTTGAAAAAAATGGATCAAAGAATATGTATTAAATTTTGCATTAAAAATGGAATAAAGTGCTCCAACGCACTTAAAATGTTGACTGTGGCATTCGGCGAGTCTACTTTGTCTCAAAAAAGTGTTTATAAGTGGTACAAGCGCTTTACAGAAGGCCGAGAAGATGTTAACGACGATGAGCGTCCTGGAGTTGCAACCACGTCAACAAACGAAGAAAACTTCGAAACAGTGAAGAAAATGGTTTTGGAAAATCGTCGAATCACTAATAGGGAAGTTGCAGAGGATGTTGGCATATCAATCGGCTCATGCCATGCAATTTTCTCGGATGTTTTGGGCATGAAACGTGAGGCAGTGAAGTTTGTTCCGAAGTTTGTTCCGAAATTGCTAAATTTTGAGCAAAAGCAACGTCGCATTAGTATCGCTCAGGAGTTGTTGAATGACATCAACGACGATCCAGATTTGCTCAAAAGGGTCATAACTGGTGATGAAACTTGGGTATATGGTTATGACGTCGAAACCAAGGCCCAATCATCCCAATGGAAGCGGCCAGAAGAGCCAAGACCGAAAAAAGCACGCCAAGTTCGATCAAATGTGAAGGTTTTGCTCACTGTTTTCTTCGATTACAATGGCGTGGTGCGTCATGAGTTCTTGCCAACAGGTTGTACGGTTAATAAGGAATACTACAAAGAAGTTATGCAACGTTTGAGTGAAGCAATACGGCTCAAACGATCGGAATTGTGGAAAAACAAATCATGGATTTTGCATCACGATAATGCACCAGCTCACACATCAATGCTTGTTCGTGATTATTTGGCCTAAAACAACACCGTAATCATGCCTCAACCACCGTATTCACCAGATCTGGCTCCCTGCGACTTTTTCCTATTCCTGAAACTGAGGAGACCAATGAAAGGAAAGCGTTTTGCCATATTTGATGAGATAAGTCAGAATCGAAGAACGAGCTGATGGCCGTACCGAACAGCGCATTCCAGAAGTGCTTCGAGGATTGGAAGAAGTGCATTATATCTGAGGAGGATTACTTTGAAGGGGAGAAAATGGATATTGATGAATAAATACTTTTCGAAAAAATTCGAAATTCACCTTTTCTTTTGAACACACCTCGTACATATGTCATTGTTAGCTCTAAACAACACAAATATGGCAATAAATTTTATTAGATAAATATTTTAATGAAGACATTTCAGCATTGGTTTTGGTCTGATAACTTTCTGATGCCTTTATCTTACTCAATTCACAGATTTTTTTTTCATGTGAATACAGCACAAGTGTCCCAATTGTCCGGAGCCAGTGGGACTATGGTATCTCCAATCGGGGTATGCTGTGAGGCTGAAGGGATTGGGGGGATTGAGTAGTACCTGACTATTCAGATCTAGTTACTAAACGTGGCTAATGCCATTTCAAGCAACTTTTCGATTTTGATTGATGGTCTTTCAACAAAGTAATACTGAGAGTATCTACCTGGTATTTTGTATCATAATTGAACATTTTGTTATTGATTATTTATTATGGGGCAGTATTATAAATGAACTATCAAATTTCTGTTGCACAATGAACCGTTTTTCATTAATTTTGGACCGTTATCCGTTCGTAACCTTATTTATTGGTCTTGAATAATGTCCATTTGCTGTCATCAGTTTCATTGCTTGATGAGGAATCCATTTCACAAATGCAAATGATATATTGTCTTTTTAATTAAAATAGTGCACGGTTTCAAATAAATAATCATCGGACAACAACTGACAGCTGTCAATCGACCGGTAATCTGATGAACCTTTATAAAACGGCGAAATCATGTGGTAGTTCAAATATTAGTTAAAAATGGTATCAAGCGTTATGAACGCACGGGTATAAAATCTGCCCTAATGGTTGTCAAAGACAGTGTTTTTTACAAAATAATTGTAGTTCAAATGACAATTGTTGCCAACTATAACTGTTTTCACTCTGGATTCTTCAAGTTAATACATTTTTTGTATGGATTAACCACTGCTATCTGTTTTACTGTGACATCTACAGTGAATCTCGTTTAAGAAGTTCCCATTTAAGAAGTTTTTAGAATGTTTGGTTTTTTTGGTCCTTTGAAGGCTGAATTTAAAAATGGTCCAATTTATCCTATTCCAAGGGACTGGAAATTCTTATGTGGGAAAACCTAATAACAGAGCTTCACTGTACATAGTTTAAAATCATGAAATAGACTTAAAATATGAGATCACAATGTTAATTCATTATTTTCCTCACGGCCAATGTCATCTTTGAGGATTTATTTTATTTTAAATGTACATTTACAGAAATTATTCCAATGACAAAAGTACAATACATTATTAGTTTGGTACACACTTATCAGCATTTTGAATTTAATAATATTAATGTGGAAAATGTTGACATCAGACGTTAGCTCATTTAAGAACATGATCATTCTTCCGATGGGCATTACGAATGGTAGATTAGTTCTGCATCTCGGAACAAGGAAAGATCTGTGCACATGCGCTCTTGTAAAATTGTCAGGGACATAATGGACATTTTTTTCTAAAATTTCTGGATTTCTGATATGATCGTTTAAGAGGTTATAGGCCATTATAAGCAAATAGTCTACCGTCTGTTGGTAAGAAGGCCACTAATATCCAGCATCCCCGATAAGAAGGCTGATGGATACAACCAGGGATAGTGCCCGAAGTCTCTAAAATATAAATATCTTAGAAACCTCTTTTATACTTTCTCAACCATCAAAGAGTGGGTAACATCCTCTGGTCCCCATATTACAGAGCCACTTTCTAAAATACTGCGTTCCAAGTTATAGTATAGTAAGCGAGCCACAGCAGAGTTAGAAAGGATGTTGTGTGGAGGGTCTTTTTGAGGAGAGGAAGAAGTGAACATGACTATTGAAGAGACCCATGTTGTAGGATGGAGGAAACACAGAGGCCGGCAAGTCATTCCACAGCCGGGCCGGGATGTTGAACTCAAGAACAAGTCATAGAAACGACTCGTTCTCATGTGTTAACCGTGTACAAATGATGGGTGCGCGTTTGGCGTGTTTCCCGACCATGCACTGGTGCCGAAGGGATCAATGACGCTAGTTCCTCAGAGCATCTTCTTGAAATACCAGTAGAACAAGTACAGCATTCCTGTCTGACGCCTGTGCTCTAAAGATTGCAATTCATTTGTTAAGATAGGGGAATCTATCAAACGGACCGCCCGTTTCTGCACATAGTGAAGGGTTTTTTGAGGTATTTTGGGGCTCCAGACCAGAGGCGGTTACCAAATTCAACAGTGGGCACATTTGCGATTTGCACAGGGTCAGCAGGTGTGTATTAGATATTAAAGTATCTACGGGCCCTATACAGTACGCGCAGCTTCTGAGAGGCTAACTTGACTCTGGTTTTGATACAACTCCTGTGCCTGAGCTGGTCACTTTTAGTTACAAGCATATCAATGGAAGGCATGTTGGGAAGATTGCTTCCGTTGAAGGAAGTTAAGTTTTTCGCTAAAGGGTAAATGTATATTTATCTTTCCTTCAGTTTTGGTCGGTGGAAGCGGAAGCGGTGGTTAGATATGTTCATTCTCCTTTCATATTTTGAAAAATGTTTACAGTTGTGAAGAAAGATTAGGGTAGATGACAGATACTGCAAACTGCTATGAAAAAATGATATTAATATAATATTAAGATTAATACCATCCGTATGAATTAAATTTCTATAGATGGAGATTACCCTTCCCGCTGTTTGTAATACTTCAGGATTGATTGAGTTTGCATGTTTCCAGGGTACCAAGGAGGCGGAATGGTGGCCAGTCCCCCCCAGCAGCCGCTGGTGCAGGTCATCAAGCTGCATAAAAACTCCAACGGGATGGGTCTCAGCATTGTCGCTGCCAAGGTGAATAACATTTACAGCTGTTTCCCGGTATTTCATTCCTAAATCCATATTTGTCGGGAAATATCGTTAATTTGAAGTACCAAAAATCATTATTCAATCGTTTATCATTTATCTATTATTTTCCCGCGTTCATTGTTTAGAACTTTATTTAATTTGCCATATTATTTTCGATTGATCGGTATAAAATAATTTTGTCCGCGAATAATGGTGCCCACCTTTACTTTATTTATTTTATTAAGTGTTTGCATATATTTTATTGTCTTCCGAATTGCAAAAGCGTATTACAGCCACTAGATATGGGATTAATATAATGTTCCAATGGATATTACTGGAGGCAGTTTGTCTAAAAAAACAAAACTCCTTTTCCCACTTTTATTATTCGTTTAAAAAATTATTTTCATTACAGTTCAATACAAAAGTGACTTACTAAAAAGTCAATATTCATTTTGCTTTGTCTATGATTTTTGGACATGGAAAAAAAAATTGTTTGGCAATATTATTAAGATTTGTATGACTCTTGCGCTTTCAGGGAGCTGGTCAAAGCAAGCTTGGCATCTACATCAAGTCTGTGGTGCCTGGTGGAGCAGCCGCCGCAGACCAGAGGCTGCAGGCCGGAGACCAGCTGCTATCGGTGGACGGGCACTCCCTGGTGGGCATCAGTCAAGAGCGGGCTGCCGAGTACCTGGTGCGGACCGGACCCGTGGTCACGCTGGAGGTGGCCAAGCAAGGGGCCGTGCTGCACGGACTGGCTACGCTGCTCAGACAGCCTAGCCCTAATAGAGGTATTGATGGATTATGACTTCAATTCTTACTAACATACTAATTTAAAATTTAGTTCTAAAGTTGCGCTGAGATATTTGTATTCTTCTTAATCTTAAAAAAAAAGAAGAGAAAGTTGTATAATTTTGGTGATGGGACTTAACTTTTTTTATAATTTAGCATTTTCCAGAGGTGTCCCATCCGATAGAAGTCTCTCAACTCATGATGTACATTTTGTATATGGATTAATATTATAATAAGCATTAACCACTAATATGTGTGATTTTTAACAGGTTATTTATCCAGAAATCCTATGTTGGATAAGAAACTGTATTCGTCAAACTCGGACAATAGTCTCAACAATATTCCTTTCAGTGGTCTTTCGAGACATTCTGTAGATTCAGATGATAGTGTTCTGAGCTTACACAGCATGGTGGACGACCCCATGCGAATAATGATCCCTCCGAATCTGAGATACCCCAACATCGCCAAGCTGTATGCTTCGGGGATGCGGTCCAGATCAGAGGAAAACCACCTTCGTCAGGATGGTTCCACAGAAAACCTCTGCCACAGAGAACAATGTGTGGATTGTGCGACCCATGCCTATAGTTCTGATTGCACCGAATGCACTGAGAGCACTTCTGAAACGCTGGAGGCGGGAACTCATTACGTTTCAGAAGAAAACAATCCTGCTCATGGCTATAGAAAGCTATGCGTTGACGACGCCGAAGAGATTCCGTTCATCGATGAAACGGATTCTGAACCTTTAATATTTGAACATAAAACATGTCAAAGAGACAATGGTTGCCAAACAGATTGTGCACCAAGTGTCAGGTTGTTATTTTCAGATTCTATAACTTCTGTGCGCGGACCCATCGGTAGAAATAACTATTGCAATGTGGAAAATGCTACAACAGTCGAAGGATGTGGGGCTAATCTTTTATACAACCTCCACGATCGACAAAATAATATAAGTATCAATGTTCCTCCTAACACGGGTTGTGGGGAAAAATATTTTTCCCAAAGGGATTCACACAATGAATATAAAATAAATCAATATAATAGATTACAATTAAATTTAGATGAGGTTAAAAATAAATGTAATGTTAAAGAGACTAATTTTAACGCAAATCCAGGGCCATCCATAACCACGTGCACCAATATCTTTATTTCTGAGGGAAAGAATAATGATTCACTCCCTCTATCTTTTCACTCTAACTGTCCCACAGTTGTGGGCGGTTTAATAAAAAAAGATATAAAAACAGAATTGTCCACGGCCCAAATAGCGGCCGCGCATAAGTGCAGCGAGGAAGAGTTCCTCTATGAACCATCGACCAAGACGACAGATGAAGATTTGCACAAGCCCGATGATTTAAAACTTGGCTTTGGTAAAGTGAGAGCCCTCGTCGGGCACTTTGACAAAATATGTCTTACGTACCAAACCAGCCTGAAAAGGCAATCTCAATCCAGCCCCAATTTATTCCAAGATGTTCTCTCTGAGAAAAGTGATAATACTCAGACCGCTGCCCTCCTGAGCCAGAGCTTAACCAATGTTCCTGACGGGAACAACCAAGATTACTTTAGTTTAGAACCTAAGAACACTTTATCGCAGGATGAACATAGAAGGCATTTGAAACAATTAGAAGATTGGTCTACGTACGGGACTAAGCAGATAGACCGTCCCACGACCGAAGAACCACGTAGCGCAATAAGCCTAGAGGACCAACCCAAATCTGCCATTTTATATAAGGACGACTATAAGAAAGAACACCAATTATTAGATAATAAGAATATTCTCACTAAACTTGATAATAATGACCAAAAATTGTATATCACCAAAGGATCACCATTAAGTAATAAATTTCTCAAACTAGAACAATTTATCGGACTATCCGAACCTAGGCTAGTTAAGAAGAAGTCCTGCAAAACCTTGTCAACGCCAAATATTTCTAAGATAATTCCTAATGAAGACATAGTAGTGAAATACAAGAAGTTTCCCGATTCGTATATTATAAGGAAAAAGACCAATATTAAAAAATTAAACAATGAAAGTAACGTAGAAAAATGCGCAGTTTCAAAGAGTAAACCGAATATTTATCACATTGCGAAAAACAATCATTTGGACATGCATCGGAGTTGTCCGAATTTGATGAGGGATGAGATTCCCCGGGTGACGTTGAGCCTGCGTAAGAATGTACGGGACCGGCCCCCCACACCCACGCATTCCCACCCGCTGTGCACGGAGACACAGCACGCCGCTCGCAAGAGACAGGCTCAACATCTCAGTAAGCCAACTTAATTGATGTCTTCATGTTTATAGCAACTTAGCTTTATGGAATGCCAATTTTTGTTAATCCACCCATTATTCTTTTTTTCAGAAATAATTTTTGTTATTTTTTTAACTACATGTTTATATTTCTGTTCATTATTTTTTTTTCAGATTTATCGCACTGTTATGTTTTAAGTTCTGTTTTTTTAGCAAATTTATGTTGTAATTGAAATACAGTTGATGAGTTTTTACTCAAATGATGTCCACAAAAATGTGTAGCATTTTTTTTATTGACTCCACACTTGTAAAACCTTTATTGACTTTTCTCGTAATTGTCTAGAATTTTTTAAAATTTAATAATGATGTACGAACGTCACTGAGAGATTGGCCACAGTTGAATCAGATACTACAGAAGTTAATGCATTTTTCTATATTTTTTTTAGTACAAAATTATTTGTAGTTCCTGATTTAGCTACATATTTATTAGTGAAAATTAATTCACTCTTATAATAATAATAATAATAACAAAGCATTTATATAGCGCAGTTTTGTGTTATTTCACTTCAAGTGCGCTTTACTATAAATAAACTTAAACATGATTAAATAACTCCATTCAGTGGTATTCCTACAGTGCTACTTTTACATACTATTTATACATTCTTAACATATTACATACATTCTTGCTTATTCTTAATATTACTCCTACAGTACTCCTTAGGTGCATATTCATAAAAATAAAAAAAATTACATTATATTATACAGTATACATATGGCTATACAACAATAATACATTCACAATATTACTACAAAAATAGTAACATTTTAAGACTCTTGGGTTAGATCTTACTAAGGTTGGGTTATTTCAATTTCTCATCAAATTTGATGAACATCAAATTGTCGATCGGCTCCATTTTGAATTTTTGACATTTGAACGGTTCCCGTTGAACGCTTTCAAAATGGTGCTGATCGACAATTTGATGTTCATAAAATTTGACGAGAAATTGAAACATTCCAAGCTAAATGAAAACATCGTGCTTAACGGGGAGAGAGACGTCGGAGAGTTATTATTTATTAATTCAAAATAATGGTAATATTATTGTGCCATACGATAAACATGGTGTTTTTAAGGAGCAAAATATTTATTACGTTTTTTTTATTTTCATAGGCTTAGCATTTATCAAAATATAATCAGAAATATTACACATTTCTGACCGTTATTCGCATGTTTTACAAAAACATTTAAAAAGTTGAATATCCTTAAAAAATGCTGTGAAGGTTTTTCTGTAACTTGTCGACAAGATAAATTTAAAAAATAAGAACAGTGTGTAGTTTAATTTTTTCATGAACACTATGTAAATTTAATGTTTTTATTTTTTTTTGTAATGCGGATTACAAATCTTTGGTTACGTTTATTTACAAAAACGCACCGATAAATGATTAAGCATATTTTTCTCCACTTTAAAAATCATATTCGTATTTTAAATATTTTGTAAAACATACAATGGGACGGTCAGAAAAAAGTAATATATTTGATTAGATTTTGAAAAATGCTAAGCCTATGTAAATTTTATAAATATTTTTCTATTTAAAAACATTATGTTTATCGTATTGCATAATAATACTATCATTATTTTGAATTAATAAATAATAACTCTCCGACGTCCCTTTCCCCCTTAAGTGTATTAGCGACATTACGGTCTGGAGTTTAGAGCTAATGGAGTTTGTTTGTTTTGCAGCGGGTCCACGGCGGATGTCAGAGAGAGACCTGCCGTCCACCCTAGAGGCGGAGCAGAGTGGCCAGCACAACACTGTCAAGTCTTCCAAGAGCGTTCCAGCGCTGCATGAGGTCTTCAATCCCGGATACTCTAGGTATGTTCATCTTATTACAGTAAAACCTGCACAGTTCCTTTGTAAAACGCTCAAAACATTTTGTTTTTACAGTCTCTTGAAGACAGGCTGAATTTCAAACCCACATATTTCGTAATGCAAGGTACATATTCTCATAGAAGCAGTATTTATTTTCCAGTCTTTTAAAAAATCTTTATAAGAGGGTTCTACTGTTTATACACTACTTTTATTAATGCGCAATATGTATAGGTTCTACATTAGAACCTATTTGACTGAAAATTAAGAATTTTTTATTTTTTATTAAATATGTGTATTATTTTAGCTGTTCGATGTCATCAGACTTTAAAATTTAAATGTTTAAAAATATTCCTGTTAACATTTTTACTTTGCGGTTATTTTCTATAGCAGCAATTTTTCTTCCTTCTGTCATGATCTATAATCCTTTGATATTGAAATTAAAATACCCGAAACATTCAATGAAAAATTAAATTATAACGTGTCAATCAATGTTATGTTCAGGACGTCTTCGAGCAATAGCATCCCCGCTTTGGTCGGGCTGAGGGGCCGCATCCACCAGCCCTCCCATCAGCACTCTGACCCAAATAACTTCTACCAAAACCTCAGCACCTATAAGCACACTGCACCCCAAGACAGGTATTACCAATGATTCCAACGCAAAAAAGAACAGTGACAAAACGGAACCTTAAAATTGAATACCAAACAAACAAACCTAAACTAACTTCTTTTTTTTTATCATGTTCTGTTTTGTCACTGCTCAGTTTGTTTTTTTTTCCAGTTACAACGATAAAGACTATTATTATGTACTTGATCATTTTAAAGAATCTCATGCTTTTATGCACCGAATTCTCCATGCTAAAGGGTGAAAGAGGCTTGGGAAGACATTTATGTAGTTAGATAAGTTCTTATCCCTAATGTAGCAATCAAATATGAAAAATCCACAATGTATTCCAAATGTATGAATTTGAACAAGACGCCTATGCAACTACTGCTATTTTTATAGCCCCGTTCAGTTAATAGAAATCCCTAGTGAGAAGGACTGTGAATATAAGAAACTATTGTAATATACTTATTTTTAACAATGTAACATGATAAATATTAATGTATCTTAAATAGAATTTAATAAAAAATTATCAAGGGCACATAACGATTCTATTTTTGACACTTTGTTAGTTTTATCGATTTGCTAATTTAATAATATGGTTTGATTAATTTGCCACACTGAAATCTGAATTGCATCAATAAAAGTCAACACTATCGTAAGATAATTGATTACACTGAAGCAAACACTAAAAATCCACAACACTTTCAACATTGTTGACACCATTCTGTACAATTTCACTTTTGCCAAAACAAGGTTTAGACACGTTCCCATCTCATCTATTTCATAGATTCTATGTGAGAACAGGCATTTTATGCGACAGAATGCCCGATAGAAATAGAATCCCAATGTCGAATCAACTTCAGCTTTCGTTCTATTCTATAATACAATCGACCGACCGACTATGGAACCGTGCGAACGGCAGTTGCTATGCATGTGCCGCTCTCTGCGCACGTGTGTAGCACTAATACGGTCATGTCCAATAAAAATGGGGTACAAATGGCGCGATTCTGATATAATAATATATTTTAGAACATTATAGAAACTACGAATGTCTCTGGAACATTAAATCAACTGAGTGGAAGACAAATAAACAGAATCGGGCTTATGAAAATTTTTGTTTTTTTTATTTATTTATTAATCAATACAAAATTTGATAACATTTTTTTTACTGTGCCTGTCTCACTAGGGATATCTTGTGTTGAGACAGACGAATTGAAGAATTGTTGAAGGAAGATAATAAATATGTTGGTCGCGGAGTTGACCATCGATGACATAAAAATGAAGAATAAGAAGTACTAATTTTAAAACCAGCTCTCATCACGGTCCGAGCTATCTAAATAGAACGATTCCTGTCCTGATTATTCGCTGAGAGGTCCCGAAATGCATGTTGTCACCGCCGCTGCCAGCGAGCGACTGAATGGAGTCATGTAAGTTAGGGATGATATTAACGTGTGACTTTGGTATTTCAGAGCGCTAACTCTAGTGAAGGGTTCAAGCGCAGGGGATTTCCAGGGCCCACCGCAGATGAAAGGTACACTGAGGCCACAGTCAGCTTACCTCACGTCCCCCGGACCACACGGCACAACACAGGTATTAAATCATTTTTCTTTGGTGAATTAGAAATTGTTTGAAATTAGTAGCAGGTTCGCCGTCACAAAAATTTTAAAATGTAAATTAACTGAACCCGAATGTTCCTAAGGAACATCGGCAGTGAAGTTTCCTAACTTCAACATGAATGATGTGCATAATACAAGGTTGAACTGTCGTTGACTGAACCAGATTTTTTATTTTATTATAAGGAACAATACATTTACAGGTTCTCCGTAAAGTAATTTTTCTGTAGATCCATTATTTTACAGGAGCCACGTTAGAAGTTTGTTTTTTTTTAGTTTTGTCATAAATAATTTTGAGAAATTTGAACCAAAAATTTAAGAATAAGCTTTAAATATAAAAGGTGTTTCGAAAACTGAGAGAATAAAATCTTATGAAATAACGGTTTCAGGTTGCTTTATGTAGGTCATGTTCAATGTACTTATTTTCATGGCATTTTGATCTCTGATCACTGAGTTTATGTCAGACTTTGCATTTGCTTTCAAATATTTTAGGCTTTAAAAGTTTTAATCCTCAATAGCGGACATTACACATACGCTTCGGACTTTTTTTTTTTTTTTTGTTAATGGCCTTTTACCGACTGCTTATGGAAAATCAAAAACAAAGAATATAACTTAAAAATCATTATTAGTTAATTTGTTGATAATATGATGGTAATTAGTTAATTTGAACTAAATATTGCAAGTAAACTATCTAAATTTGCACTGTTCATACTTGTAATATATAATTTTCTGGGTAAATATGACATGATTTTATTATTTTAATTGGTACATGGCCATAGCGATGTCAATCTTATGATATCTATGGTCAAAATTGTAATAGAACTTTTAAACCGTACGACGTATCACGCATCAGGCCACACTTCGCTCCCATCTCTGAGAAATCCCCTTACATGTACACTTCTGCACGGAGATCAGTCGATCAACGGATCGGCCCGCATGCCGAAGTGTGGTATCTTTTTTTACTCAAATTAACACAACTTTTCGATTTGGCGTATCGGAAACGCGCATGTGGGAGACGCTAATGTCTCAGAACTTGATGTTTTGCAGTGGAGTTTAGAAAATTTGTTCTTGTCTTCTAAAATTAATGCATTTGTACATTTCCAGTTGCACGGTGGCTACCCGAGTATGCCGAATGTTAACGAGGGTTACAACCCCAACATGAGCACCATGAGCGGGGACATGACCAATAAGTCCTGGAAGGGGGGACAGCCCGCTAGTCCCCGCACGCAACACATTTCCCACCAGAACATCAACCAGCCGGGACAGGGACAGATGGGCAGGTCTGTAAATCATGTGTATACTTTATATAAACCCAATTATCTAATGGATATCAACATCTCTTACAACTGTAAAGCTGTTTTCGTCTTATGTTCTTCTCTCCTATGGTATGTAAAGATTGGGTGGTATGTACATATATATTATTTGGGAACTGCAGTAAGCGAAGCTAGCCTTTTTGCAGCTTGGAGATCTTTGAATCTTCGGCCCCCTTGTACATAATAAAAATAGACAATTTGACTGGTCTTGGAGTTTCTGAAGATTGTGAATGAAACTACACACCCTTTTCATCAGTTTCACATTCGATGTAACTTAACTTTTTTTAGAGAAAATATTTCATGAAGCTTGCGTAGTTCAAACGAAACGTAGCAATATTACGATATCCAGACTGACATCAGGTGTGCAAGTCAATATATTTTTTCACGCATTCAGAGTGTGATATGTAACTCTGCTATTCAAAATGTCTTTACACAAAACAGATGGAATCTAAAGGCGGGTCTCTTGCGAATGCACAAAACATTTGGATGTTCCGTACACATTTGTGTGCATACACAAGGTTTTTGCTTTCCATCACCGATGGAAAACATTCCCCTCGCAGGTGGTAGGTTTGTTTCATTTTAATAACCACTGTACGGGGCGTGTCTCTCTATGCATCCGATATCCGATACTTCCTCAGCCACAGCATAAATCAATCGGAGAGGTTTTTTAGGTTATGTGTACCGGGCGAGATTATAATATATCATTACAAGAAGTTTGCTTATGTATCAGTAATAATAATAATAATTTCTTAATAATAATGTTTTCTCTTATTTTGTCCGCTATTTTTAATATATATTACATATTGTATGATTTTATTTTTCTTAGTGAAACATGGTTGACTGATAACATTGCATCGGCTGAACTAGGAATTTTTGATTATAACATTTTTTGTAGTGACCGCTCCTCTTCTTCAAACAAGTCCAGAGGAGGTGGAGCATGACTCCACGATATGTGTAAACAAATATACGCTTGCCATATTATTGAATCATCTAATAATGTTTCTGATCAATTATTCGTACGTGTTCTGCTTGGTACCAAAAAACTTATAATTGGCTGTGTCTATATTCCCCCCTCTTCTCCTTTAGAAGTCTATAAGTCACATACGGAATCGGTAGAGCGTGTATTTAAAAATGCCGATTCAACATTTATATGTGGAGACTATAATTTACCTAAAATAATGTGGAACAATGACAACCTAGGTGTGAAAACTATTAGTGGTACTCTTTCCTTACAAGCGACTGCAATCGTTAATTTTTTTGCATATATGAACATGTTCCAAGTAAATTCTATTACAAACTCTCTAGGTTCTTGTCTGGATTTGATATTTACAAGTATGCCTAGCGTCCTTGTGTTAGAAGCTACAGACTCATTGTTACCAATAGATAATTACCATCCACCTCTATCCATAAGCATAAAATTTTTTTTTTTCAAAAATGATTCTTTAAATCCATGTGTTTCTTATTACAACAAATTTAATGATGGCGACTATGTCAGTATGAATAGTTATCTCGCCCAGTATGATTGGTCATCTCTCTTTTTCAATACTAATATTAACGATGCTGTACTTAAATTTAACAAATGTTTATCTGATGCTGTAAGTTTGTTTGTTCCAAGGGGAATCTATTCCAAACCCAAGTTTCCTAAATGGTTCACCACTGAGTTGAAACAGTTGATATTTGAAAAAAAGAAAACTCACAAATTATTTAAAGATTCTGGCAACTTAATGCACTATCAAAAATTTAGTCAATTGAGAGAATTGTCTAAAATAGAATCAGTCAAGTGCTACAAATCCTTCATAGAAGTTACCGAGTCCAAATTACAACTAAACCCAAAACAATTTTGGCACTTTGTGGCTCAAAAACGTGCTGAAAATGATATCCCTTCAAGTATGTATTATAATGAAACTCATGCTACAAATGGACTTGACATAGCTAACCTCTTTGCAAAACACTTCTCCTCTGTTTATTCTAACAAATCAGGCACCATCCCCTCACACAATTATACATAAAATATCGACTTGAATAATTGTCAAATCTCACTTATAGATGTTTTCTATTTTTTAAATAATCTCTCTAGGAAGGTAAGTACTGGCCCTGATGGAATTCCTGAAATTTTCTTGAAAGAATGTAAATATACTTTATCTCGGCCACTTTGTATCTTATATAACTTATCCCTCTCATCTGGCTCATTTCCTGACTCCTGGAAAATTTCATATATTAGACCTATTTTTAAGTCTGGAAACAAGGCAAACATCGAAAACTACAGGCCAATATCGATTATATCTCAAATTCCAAAAATATTTGAGTCTATCATTACAAAGAAAATCACCCCCGTCTTCAAAAATATTCTGATTGAACAACAGCATGGATTTAGATCTGCTAAATCTACCACAACAAATTTACTTTCCTTTACTAATACCATTGTTAACGCTCTGGAAGATAACTCCCAGGTTGATGTTCTTTATACTGACTTTTCTAAAGCTTTTGATAAAGTTAATCACTCTATTCTTATTGCCAAACTTTATGCTATCGGTATAAGAAACCCTTTATTATCATTCTTTAAATCTTATTTGTGTAATAGACAACAAAGAGTCAAAGTAAATAACTTTGAATCTATTATTATTAAAGTAACGTCTGGAGTACCTCAAGGTGCCCATCTGGCTCCTCTTCTTTTTAACATATTTATTAACGATATTGCCGGTGCATTTTCTTACTCGCGCTTTTGGCTTTTTGCAGATGACAATAAGATCCTTAAAATAATAAAATCATACTATGACTGTATTCTTCTCCAACTTGATATTGACTCATTTAATGATTGGTGTACAACTAACTGCCTAGAACTAAATATTGATAAATGCAAAATTATGTCTTTTTATAGAGCAAATAAACCGATCCTGTTCGATTACAAATTAAGTAGTGTCTCCTTATCTACCGTCAAATCAATTAAGGACCTTGGTGTCACCTTAGACTGTAAACTTTCTTTTTGTGACCACATCAATAATGTCACAAATAAATCATTAAAACTTCTTGGCTTCATCAATAGAATTTCCTGTGATTTTAAGAATATAAATACCCTAAAAACTCTCTACTGCTCACTAGTTCGTCCTCATATTGAATATGCCAGTGTCATTTGGTCTCCTTTCTATGCTGTTCATATTCATCATATTGAATCTGTACAACATCGCTTCTTACGTGGAATTGCATGGAGATTAGGGCGAGAAAGAGGTGATTATTCCTATGTTGAAATTGAACAAACCATAAGCATATCTACATTAGAAAAGCGTAGGAAAGACTTTGATCTTATTTGTATTTTTAAAATAATTAATTATATTATTGACTCACCTTCTTTATTGGAACTCATTCAGTTCAATATTCCTTGCCGTAGACTCAGAAATAATGAATTACTTTTTCTTAATAAACACTCTACTAATTATGGGTACCATTCTCCACTGTCCAGAATGTTGAGACTTGTTAACTCAAGCCAGGGCCTTGAGACTTGTTAACTCAAGCCAGGGCCTTGAAATTTTTGGTACCAGTGTTGATTTTTGATGATTTTTGTAGGGCTTTACGAAATTAGAACTCTAAATCATGGACTCTTCTAAAACCATGTTCAGGCTTTGACTTGAGTGTTCTCTCAAATGTATATTTTTGTCCTCTTTTTGTCATTGCTTCATTCTTGTATTATGAATGTGCTGTTATTTTTCTGTAGCTCTTGTTTATTTAACTTCGTGTTATGTATTTTATGTAATTGGACAATTGGTCCGTAAATAAATAAATAAATAAATATTCAGAGCTTTTTAAAGGACGCATGATAAACACATTCATTGATATTTATATTGATATATAACAATAAATGAATCAATGATATTTTACTCCAACCTATAAAAATAATATATGTACATAGTATATTCAAAACATTATTCTAGAACTCGTCCTGTCGTCTACACAAAATGTTCTGTTCTTAACTGAAAAAAAAACATTTCGGCAGGAGACAGAATGTGTATGAAAAAAATGGTTTTGTGTAATGTTTCTAAAAAACATTTACATGAGACCCTTACATAATGCTCAATGCTTTTTCAGACCACAATATGGAGAGGATCCAAACATGTCAGTACCCCTCAACCATCCAATGTCACCCATGAAACAACAGCCACCAGTAGCTCCCAAACCTCAGGTAAGAAACGCACTTCCACCGCAATACTCGAACTATGGTGTTTTTAAATTACAATAAAACTTCAGTTTTATGTCACCCCTATTTCACGTTTTCTCACTTTTTACTTCAAAAACCCGCAGTCCTGTTTTGTTTTTCCATAGATTGTCATATACATTCCCATTTATTTATGTTTTTAATTGGTGTACTCTCAGAATGACCCGTGTCCGTAACGGGGCGCACTTTCAAGTTACACAGTTAATATTCAAGTAATAATAATTTTTTTTTTAAAGATATATCGATTAATGTGGAAATTATTGTATTATTTAGAATTATTAATTTATGCATCGTACATATTTATATTTGACAAGCCGGTAAGCGCCGCAATGTCAATTTACGCAGCATTATCAAGCAATGTCATATCTTTAAAAACGATTGTCATGTTTTTGTGATAACTTTTGATAAACAAATACATAATAAAATGCTAAACGGAAGTTTCTTTTTCAGAACGCGATTATGAAAAAAATCTATTATGTTATTAATTGTTTTTGTATTTAATTCGTAGAACTCCGTTAAATCTTTTTTTTTTTAAATTTAATGTAAATCAAATTTAATAAAATTTTATTTACATTAAATTAAAAAAAAAAAAACATGTCATTGATAACGTGGAAAATACTGTATCCTTTCCAAATATTACTTGTTAAATTGAATTTGACAGATGTTTTTGCGAGCATCATGATCTCAATAATTTATGTGGAAATATTTAAATAATGTCGTATTTCAAAAAATAAATTTTCATGTTTTTGTAATAAGTTCTGCGGGAATATGACAAATTTTTCGTAAATCTCTTATCAAAATAAAATGTTCAGTAGGAAATTCAAATTTGCCAGAAAAAGTTTTATTCAGTTGAAGTCACGAAACTAGTTTTAGGTTGTGATAATTTATTTCATTTGCGAGTGTTAACTCTTTGCACTCCTATTTTTTTTTTTAATTACCTACTACCAACTCCTTAATTAATTTACAAAAAAGGGATAAAAAGTGGCCTCAATAAAAAGTTAAACAAAAAATTTTAAAATATGTAATTTTTATTACTCTTTCTTTACATAGAGTACAAAAAACATAGAAATATATAAAATTAACAACTTAATATGCCCTTATTCACTTAAACTTTTTCAGTGTGTGGTATTTCTTGAAACATTCTCCTGGATGGAGGCCAGGTTTCCTATCACAAGTTTCACAATAGAACGTTGTTTCTTTTCTCCCTCCCCGAATTTTCCGATTGGAACACACTATACAGTCTTTATGTTTCTTATGTGAAAAAATAAAATGAGATTTTCCATCCAAGCGCTGGATGGTGTCACTTGAGGACGGTCGGCCTGGTCTTTGTAATGGCACACGAAATTCTCCAATTAGAGCCATCAACAATTCTTCTCTAAATTTTTTGTGGGTTATTTTCTTTATGTTTTCTTTCGCTGCGTAATTGTTATAAATAATATATGAATTAACAATAGAGGTTTCCAACCCCCAGAAAAATAATTTCCTCCACCATTTCAAACTTTTCCGTAGAAAACAATATGAAGTTGCATATTGATCTGCGACATCCACTCCACCCATGTTTCTATTATAATCTAAGATGATGGTCGGCTTGTCTATTTCGTCTGTGCCTCTTCTCCTTCTCCTTGTTGACTGAGAAGCTGAAGAATGTTTAGTGCTAAGCATCGTTACTACTCTCTTGTCTCGCCATCCTAGCACTAAACATTTATTCCTTCTGTAAGCAATTTTTTGCCCAACAACTAGTTTAGGTTTCTTTATAGTTGCTGGCAATCCTTTTCTGTTAGTCATTATGGTTCCAGTAAGAAAACAGCCCACTTTTAAAAGTTCTTCAGCTAACGTTGGACTAGTATAAAATCGATCCGTAAATATATGATAACCTTTGGCTTCAGGAATGGAATTTTGTAAATTTTTGTAGAGTTCTAATACAATTCTGCTGGTAAAAGGTAGATCTGGTCTTATCAAGTTATCGGTGGTAATTTTTCCGTAGTATGGTACAAATGAATATATATAACTGCTTTCAGAATCGGCCAACACATAAACTCGAAGCCCCCATTTTGTTGGTTTTTTGGGGTTGTATGCAAGAAACGATATTTTTCCTTTGAAAGCGACAGTAGATTCTTCAATTGACAAATTTTCTCCGGGTATGTAGTGTTCCATAAACTTTTTGTTTAGGAAATCTAAATAGTTGCTTACTCTCTGTGTTCTTGTCCTCATCATTTGATTGTCTGAAGTGATGGTTTCTAAATGTAGTGCCCAAAAAATTCGAAAAAAACGTCTTGGTGTAAATATTGTTTTGAAAAATGACATTTTCAAGTGAAACGATCTAGACCAATATGATTCTAAAGTTGGTAAATTGACGATACCCATATTTATGATCACTCCAATAAAGGCTCTCATTTCAGTCTCAGTAATATCTTTCCAGTTCTGCCAGATGGAATATTTCCTTATTGTTTTTTCGGTTATTATTTTTGCAGCATAAGCATTAGTTTCTGCCACTATTTTTTTTTAACAAAGTTTGAGTGAAAAATAACTCAAAGAACTCGCAAGGTGTCTTACAACTGGATGGAACTTTTGGTCCGGTAACATTATCACCAACTGAGAAGCCTATTGTGTGATGATAATTATCGTTTTCACTAACGTCTATCCATGATTCTTGATTATCTTGAACTGTTGAAGATTGCTGTGTACTATCCGTATTCTCCTCATCACTACTGATTCTAAGTCTTCTAACTTTTCTTCTTCTGATAATAATATCTTCATCGGAATCGTCCTTATCAGAAAATGGAACTTGTGGAGAAGGAGGAACATCTCTGTCATTTTCAAGTAAACGAAGTTCACTGTCTATTTCAAGCATGTATTCGTCATCACCACTTTCATATTCATTGATCACAGATTGTTTTTTTTTATCCGGGGCATTTTTATTTTATTCAAGGTATATAATAAAGCACGTTAAATTATTACTCCCAAATCACTAATTATGAAGAAAAAGAAATGTAAAACTATATTTTCACCTAATTACTGAGTATTATTTTCAAGACCGAACGACACACGTGCTTTCTCGGCCACGAAATATTTGCTACTAAAAACAACTGTAAATACACAAACAGAACAAAATATTATGTGATAACAAGTGAATAGGTATAAGAATCCTTTGTTATGTGTTGGGAGAAATCCCTCAGCGCTTCCTATTGTTACGCAGATAGACAGGCAAGTACCTACCTACTTACATGCGTCGCAACCAAATAACTGCGCAGTGCATTTACAAGGTTAAAAATAATACGATTTTAAAAATTATCTAAAAGGCGAAACTTGACGAGATATATGTATTTTGCGTATTCGGAATATTCAGAATGAGATATAAAGTGTTTAAAAGAAAAAAAATACATTTGATAATTTAAATTATTTTTCGAAATTGCGTTACTATAATGTCGAGTATGACTCGACATAGGAGTTGGTGTAAGAAATATAATGTCGAGCCACACTCGACAAAGGAGTGGTAAGGGTTAAAATGAGTTGAATTTTCGACACGTGCGTAAAATCGGAAATTATTTTGAGTATGGAAAATGTTGGAATACAGAAATGTATGAAGAATATCTTCATGCATTTTAGAGACGGATTATTCATATCAAAATAATGACAAGAAATGAGGTTTCATGATTTTTCAAAGTAAGAAAGTTTTACAGTTTATTCATATTAATGGTCTAATCAAAAATTGAGTAGGTACTTAACAATGAATTTTTTCCATACATTTTTCATTTCTTCAGTTTTAAACATTAAGTTTTACTGTATTAGGTACCCCGAATATGTTTTATTGTTATGAATTAATAATTATAATTTTTTCCTTTTCAGGGTATAAAACGGGGCTCCGGAGAAATGATTCCCGATAACGTCATTATTGATGGACCTCCCCTACCTCCCACTGCCACCCACCCCCTATACCAGAGTGATGAAGGCACGCTGAATTATTATCTTTTTTGTTGCTCAACATGTATTCGATATTCATCCTAAAACAACATGAAAACTGGTCAGTGGCTGAGTTGGCATCGCGTTTGGGTCTCACCCAGGCGTCGTGAGTTCAATTCCTCGGCTGGCTAAGTCCTCCATTATGACACAAGCAACATCTTTCGCTTACTGTGATGGTAGTAGGAGATTTTCAAATATTGTCAGGTTATTCGTAACCAGGGAATATTTGTCTTTCTTTTAAAAAAGTAATAAATAAATGGAACATTATTTTTTTTAAATATTTTTATGGCTCCTAACAAATGTTTTTGTATTGCAGTTGGTAGCTACCAGGCCAGTTCCAACGAGCCCCCGTCCGTGAGTCTTTATCCCCATCAGGGAGTAGCTCCACCCCCCACCGCCCAGTCCAACCCCTGGCATCGTGAAGAAAGAGAAAAGGTAAGAATAATTAATGCCCACTAAATTCACAAATACTTTGGATGATATTATCACTTACGGTGCTGTTGCCTCAGGTGTACCAGCTTGGTTGTGCAAATTAATCGCACCCACCTGTGTATTAGATTAACCCTTTGGCCAATCTAAGCTTCCCCTTCCCCTCACAATTCATGCAGAAGTACATGATTCAATTTTTTCACAGGTCTTATAAATATTATCATAATTATGTAAGGGAAATCTATTTCTGGTTATTATGTGCAAGAATACAATTAACGATGCATACTTGTTTGGCAGGAGTTAGAGGCGCGCAGGCTGGCGGCCCGCGTGTGGCGAGATAAGCAGATCGGGGCCCTGCAGTCCCTGGAGCAGCGCAGCCCGCAGCAGGAGCAGCAACTGCGCGCCCTCACGCTGGAGAGGGACTTCCAGAGGCGGGCGCAGGAGGCACAGACCGAGGAAGATGATAAGGTAGATCACTAACTAAATAATCATAATGCACATTTCATAAAATTCATTGCTTTCTTTTTAATATTTTTTTATTTGTTTTGTTTCAGATGCACGAACAGTCCAGCCAAGACGGTTTTGATGATTCGCAAGACAATTTGCCTCATCAAAAGCAAGAAAATGTCTCAAACCCCGTACAAGACAACAAGTTCTCTTCCCCCCACATGCCCCTCTCTCCTCCTGTCCAACCCAAGTCAATTCTCAAATCTAACCTTAGACTTGATAACCTCAATTCCAACTCTCCCCAATCCCCCAACAAAACACAAAAGAACACTAGTTTCGTCACTAAACCCACCCCTCAAAGCTTGAAGTTTGATAACACTGCTAAATATGACCAGAGTGGACAAAAAGCTGACAACAGTAAATACGATCACAATGTCAATAGTAAATACGATCCCAAATTGTTAAAATACGATGTGAACAATATTAAATATCCGGAACAAACGCACAAAATGATGGGGAAATACGAACAAGATTTCTCACACAACAATCTGAATTTGCAAAATGTACCCAAGTTCGAGCCTAACACGGGGAACAACAATGTGGCCCCAATCAATCATCTGTCCCAGAATATGTCCAATATGAATATGAGCGCCAGCGATGTTTACAATAGAGAAATGGAACCCATCCAGCGGTATGACATACAACCGCATGAGGAAGAGATGATGGGTTACAGTGCCCCCCCGCCTCCGGAGAGGGGGTCATCCTTTGCCGTGATGTCCCACCAGCAAGCTCTGCGCTCCAGCGTGTCGGTGACCAGCCAGCTTACGGAGACGCTGGCGGCCGGCGGCGCGGCACAGTTAGTGGGCACCAAGGACAAGAGGGTCAGCTTCCATCGCCCACAATCCTTAGAGCAATCCTCCAGCAACATGTTCTCTCCGGGAGACTCCCACGGGAGGGAGGATCCAGATGTAAGTACATATGTATGTATTTTTTGTTTGTCAAAATCTTCTATATATATATAGACAATTAATTTTAAAATATAGCATTTTTAAATTTCTGTAGATGTTTTATAACACCTTTGAATTGTTTCAGAAATTTATAACGGAAGCTGAGAATATGCTGCAAAGTCCCACTTCACCCACAGGCACAGTGACACACACTCCTGGTGTGATAGGAGCACAGGAGTTCTATAGGTAATTCAATATTTCCCATGCATTTTTAACCTTATCAACCCAGTAAGTCTTCATACTCGTAGAAGATAGTTAGAGTGTGAATAATAACAAATTTTGTCAACTAACATGTCAATGATAAAATCTCGAAGTTGGTGGATTGACAAAATGAAGAAGATTTTTGTGAAGGTCTCACTAATGACAATAAGGAACTCCAGTGAAAAATATAATGGCTTTAAAAATATATATTCGTATAGATCAGCAAACACCGATTCTGAATATATAACTTTTATTGTATATAATTATACATAGAATTTATAAATCGTTATATAAAAGTGAACTAAAAACTGTACCACCAAAACACCATGTTCTGTTGGTGCCACTGCTTCTGATGTCACATGTGCCGTTTTTGAGTCCAACTATAAGTAGACAAGTTTTTTTCTGCTCTTAGTATTGCTTACAGCTTATAATTTCGCTGTTTACAGTGTTCATTTTGCCCGTAAAATCATTATGTTTGTTTATTGCAACTACTGGAGAGTTTTTGCTTGAAAATTCATACCAATTTTAACGAATTTGTCTACATAATAATCTAATCCTTGCACAACACAATGTCATTGGCACTGTGGTGATTATTTCTTCAGTTATTCTGGAAGCGGAGGATTTCTAATGATACCTCAAACCTGTTATTTCTTATGATGCGTAACATATTTAGTTTTATTTCAAGCCATTAAAGGTACCACAACCTATAAAAATTTGCATATTTCTCTCGTAAAACTATCTACTGCCATTTTTTGTTAAGTCCGTGACAGGCGCGTGCGTGGAAAACGGCAAGAGGCTTATTAACGCAAGCGATTATAATTTCCCTTTCATACATAATTCAAAGCACTAAAGGTTAAAATCGCATCCAAAAAATTCTAACCAGATGGTAACAAAGTACAAGAGGAATAGTTCTGTATCATTCCCGTTTTTTTGTGATATTACCTAATATTGATATATTAGTCTAAGCACGGCTAAAGCCATTTCAAGCATCTTTCACTTTGGAACGCACCATAAATATACTGTATATATTATTTTTAATGAATTAATTGCAAAACAACGCGGATTAATTAAATCAAATTTACATGCGCACGCTGGGATTTAAACCCACAACCTCCGACTTAGTAGTCGAGATTTAAAAAAAATAAATTTTTTCGACCTTTCTTCAGTTTTTGTCGATTTTGAATACCGAATGACTAATTTTTCCGGGATAAATCATTTAATACTTTTTGAAGTAGACAAAATTTACATACAATTTGAAATTAAAATGGTCTCTGTAGACCTAATAGTTGTAGCGTGACGACCCAAGGGTCGCTAAACATACAATGTAATCAAACATAACCCTACTATGTTTAGATGCTCGACTCTTATCTCAGTATTCGTGGGTGGGATCGATGTATGCAGCTCGGGAAGCGGAATGTATTTAAGATACAGAAATGAAACCCTGTTGTTTATAAATAATGAGGTTTAATTGATACACAAAGTGTAATGTTGTCGTTACCTTACAAAATAGAGAGGAGGATTAGTACTACAACGAAATATATATAATTAATTAGGATGGCTCTTGTAGACGGCATCTCGACTTCTACACCAGGGAGGTCCACGCTTGTCCCGATGATTGCAGATTCCTCAATACGCCATCCGCGAGATCTGGGACGTCTTACGGCCGCGCCATCCGCCACAGCAAACCTCATCCGGGGAATCCAGTAAATACAAGAAGATGGTACCTTTCGCTCCGATGTTATTTCTCGGTCATCCTTGGCATGGTTACATTTCTAATCCAGCGCTCCTGCACGCGCAGATGGATTATTGTCCCTCCAAGTCACCATCCATAATTAGTTTGACTTCTTACCCACATCGGGTATATGGTTGTTGAAAACGCTCGTTGGCGCAGATGTATAATACAGCACAATTAAAAAACATAACACTCCTTCCCAAAAACTACCGGCTCTGTCTGCCGTGTCAAGTCACGTCTGAGGCCATCTTGTCTTCGTTCTCCTCCCAAAACTACCGGCACTGTCCGCCGTGTCAAATCACATCTGAGGCCATCTTGTCTTCGCTCTCCTTTCCATAGATATTTTCTCGAATCTCTTCCGTAGACAATATAAGTGATCCCTTTATAAGCGGGGTCAGTATTTACGTTACATAGTGTCTGGGACATAACGGTTTAAAATTTCGTAATATTTTGTCATTTCTAGCTATTTTCATAGTTTTTTTTCATTGTTGACACGACACCGAAGGAATATTTTTTATTGAAATATCGGCGATACTAAAGCTATGTTATGCTATATGTTAAATATCCTATGTCACATTGTACATTATGACGTGTATTATATTATGATTTTATCTTCTAAAACAAAATTTGTCGCCACGCACTCCATTTTTTCTATTAATTAAACCACCAACTCTTTAATATAATCATGTAAACCATTTTATTTTTATTATTATTATTTTAAGCATCTTCTTGTGACACTTTAGGAAACATTACTGTGTAAATACATAACCATCTGAACGCAATATGTACACTCCGCTTCTCTACACAAGCATTGCTTAAAAGAGAAGTATAATATTGTAATGAATTAAATTGTACTAAATTTCAATAATGAAAAAAAGAGCATTGGGAAAAAAAACATTTGTACAGCTTCCTTTATGTGATTTTCGCCAAAATGGCACTATAAAAATCATCAAAATATTATTATTGTCACGTACCAAATCATTATTCAATAGATATGAATACCAAAATATCGTTTAATATCTCGGAACGGTCAGAACGCTAATATCTGTGGATCCATTATCGATATATCAGATATGCGGCGGTATCATAATACGCATTTCTGTTACGAACATGTTAGGTTATGGCCTAGTCTTCCAGTTTAGGTTTTAAAAAAGTTGGATATGGACTTTCTTTGAACGCTGATAAATTGTTAATCAATTGCGGATATGAATGTATTTTTACACTTTGGTACAATGCACCTACAATAGTAACGAGACGCTGATATTCTACAATGTTTCCTTCAATTAAAAGCAGTTAAATTTGAGTATAAAGTTCTCTAAGTTTTGTATGAAACCCATATAATATCGATTACTGCCTATTGAACTGCTAATCCGACTGGCTCGTGTGACGTCACACCCAACAAGCCATAGATTTTGTGCGTTTTGGTTGGCTTTAATAAATTGAAACTTCAACAATTATTTTAACCATGAAAACGAACTTTAAAAAAAATTTAAAAGAAAACAGAAAATCAAGTTAGGATGTCAACATTAATAAAAAAAATGGACTGGAGTTCCTTATTATCGAGTAAAATCTGTGTGCGGATTTATTATAGTTTTTTTATTGATAAATCAATTATGTATTATACAGGGACCCCAGAACCAAGAGATTAGCGGAGCAGCAGAAGGCCCAGCAAGCCGGCAGCAGCCCCATCCCCGAGAAGCTCTCCTTCAAGGAGAAGATGAAGATGTTTGCCCTGGAGTCCGGGGAGAGCAACACGCCCAAGGACAAAGTGAAGATATCCCGTGCACAGAGAGACATCGACGCGGTGCATTAAGCACGAGAGAACACCAAATGAAACATTCCTATTAATTCAGCGGTAAACATTGTCACCGGAGGCAGCTAGAGTTGCCCTAGTATTTAGTGATCCTAGACTTAACAGCCCTTTATAGTCGGTCAATCGTCGGAATAGAGCCGAGTCCATATTTAATTTGACAATTATTTTTCCAAAGTGTCTTGAGTCCAAAACAACAAAATTAACATTATAATAATAATAAGGACCATAGTGTAACAAATTAAATATAAAATAGAACAAATTTTTAACATATCACTAAGAGATGAATGATTGCTAAGATTGTTATAATTAAATGAAAAGATATTGTCTTGGATACTCAAAGGCAGCCCGGTTTGTTATTGGCAATAATTTGTTGTACAGGCAGCTTCATTTGTCATCGTTATTTTTAGTCCTTTCTGTTTATTACATACCTTATTTTCCCCTTTTCATTGACCTCCGACCTCCAACCCAGAAACATTACTTTTTGACGTTGTTTTTAATCAGACATAACCTGATTGTATTTATCTGATAAGCCACATATGAGTTTAACTTATAATTGCATATACAGTGAAACCTTCTTATAAGGTTTTCCAAGGGACCGGAAGAAAAAAAACTTCTTATGTGGGAAAACCTTATATGTGGGATAAATGAGGCCTTTTTTCGAATTCATAAGCTGCATTAAATAACAAAACTTCTAAACTATGAAAATTTCTTAAGTGAGAACTTAAGCGAGGGTTTTCCAAAGGGCTGAAAATAACTTTTTTGTCCCTTGAAGACTGAAATTTTTTTCAATGAACAAACAATGAAAACATTTGAAAACGTGATACGTGGGAAACTTATCATATGTGGGTTTCACTGTATTATTATTTATTGTACGAGACAATTAAAATTTTGTAGATTATTTATATTTCAGAACTCAAATATTTATACTTAATTTTATTTATGCATAATCTTTATTAGTTAATCTGCCATAACGAGTTGAAGGCCAAGTAGGGTGGTTTATAATAATATTATATTCTTGTAGTTCTATATACATAAAGTTAATGTTAAATCATATTTAGTATTTCGAGTAGTGTGGAAAACACCAGATTAAAGTATTCAATTATATCTACATTATATTTTTAAATCTCATTATATGCACATTTAATTAAATACAGAAAATAAATCAAACTTTCCGATCCTTTCATTTGTACCTGACAACTGTATTGCCAGTATTGCAATATGTGTACACATTATTATTCTACAGGCTAATCATTTTGACCGCCAGTCCTTATGGTTATTATTCAAAAGTAGGTAAAAAAAAACATTGTTTTTTTTTTCATTAGGTTTCGCAACAACAATACTACTAACTAGTGACTTCACTTGTGTGGGAGAGACGAAAATACCCGAACACATCCGTTAGCTTCGGCTGACCTAGAAATACTAAATGAGATGACGCAGAAACAAACTTGACGTATACGAATGTTTTGTGGGTTTCGGGTATAGCTTTTTTTGTACCTGAACGTACGGGATACGGCTTGTTGCGTCCGGGCGATAATATAGCGGCCGAATCACGCACGTTCGTATGGATAGAGCGGTTAAAGAGCGCACGTTTGAATATATTAGTGCACACCGATCGAAAGTTTCAAAAAAAGTTTTTCAATTGCCCGTAAGTGCAGAAATGACACGTTCCATAATATTTTTGGGAGTTCCCCTCTTATCGATTTTTCTTAACTTTGATCTCATTGCGAATATCTCTCGAAATGAAAAGATTCTCTGTTCAAATTATAATTAAATAAGTAACTCAAAATTATTAGAATAAAAAAAAATGTTATAAAAATATGCAAATAAATATTAGGATCTCGGGTCTCTCGACTCGGCGAGTTGAGAACTCTCAATGCCGCTGAGTCAACTGGCCCAAGTCGCTATTTTAGATTTTAAAGCATTACTTTTCTAGTAGACAGGCCAGTCTGAAAAAACTATTGCCTCCATTCTTTCACAAAAGACGCACCATTAACATACACTACACGTGAACAATGAAATTGAAGTAAAAAAGTTACTTACCGAAGCAAAATATCGATAATCACCTCTAAGTAAACTGACATGAGTGTCGCGATTCAAAGGAACACAAATAATAATCCTCACCGGCTACGTTTCAGACGGGAAGGACTTACAGCGCCCTCTGTTGAGAACCGAATGAGTTATCAACGATGAGTCTGCTAAATCCTACAGTTTACTAACTCCTATCTTCCCTACAGTTTCTACACCAGCACGGCTAGTTTACAAATCAACTGGCATTTCTATAGGATCTGTTCGGAGAATAGTGTCAGAAATTAAATGTTTTATGGGAGAAAAACATTACTTTATTAAAAAATATACTTTATGTTTTATTTGTGCAATAAAGATTTCTTAATTTGCATCCAAACGTCAAGTGTCAAGTGTTAAAAAGGTTAATAATCATTATTTTTTGATCCATCCAGTACACCACTACACAAGCAAGAATCACTTTAAAATGATTTACCTGTGCCTGTGGATCCCATATTTAATAATAATGATTGGATTACTTCTATAGTGCTGTTATCGTAGGAAAATCACCTCAAGGGCGCTTTACAACAAATTTATTTAACCCATCACTTTGACTTATAACTTATAGCTGGTGACTTCTTATAACCAGTGACTTAAAACAATGTAATACGTACATGTTTATGACCAAGTGGGTATTAACACACAATACTGCTATATGACTTACAACTATGGCTTAAAACTAGAGAACAAACACCTCTTATGATTATTGTCCGTGCTGTCAGTGGTAAAGCAAAAAAAGTGTAAGAAATTGTTATAGCAGAATCGAGTAGGCAATCAAGGATAAAGTAAATAAATATAATATAAGAAATTCGCTCGGACTGAGTAATAAAAAACACCGCTGAAGCGATAGGGTTGTTAAAAGGTGAGTCTTTAGTTTTGCTTTAAACTCAGTTGAGCTGTGGATCTTTTGCAAACGTTAAGGGAGTTTGTTCCAAGCTGTTAAATGAGTACATTCTCATGGTTGTAACTATTGAAAGAGAGGACATAATAAATCCTCTGAAGAGGACTCTACTACAAAATAAACATTCTGCAAAAAGAAATTATTTGGACAAATCTAATGTGTAAAAGTTAGGTTATTTTTTTAATTTCAGTCTTCAAGGGGCTGGGAAAACAACTTCATATGTAGGTTTCACGGTATAGTTACTAATTTATTATGATTGATGTATTGAATAAACCTTTACATTTCTTCAAAGAGGGATAACCAATGGAATAAATAAATAAACTTATGCTTTCTTGACGTCACCTATCACCTATAATAACAAACAAACTCCAGTCATTTTCTTTTGTTCGTTTTCATAGTTAAAATAATTTAAAAAGCTTGCTAAAACTTTCCAAATCTATGGCATGTTAGGCGTGACGTCAAAAGATTAACGTTTTGTCATTATTGACAGATACTTTTGATTTTGTATGCCAAATTCGAAATATTTACTTATTCTTAAATTTAATACGATTTTAATTGAAGAATCCAATGTAAAATTTCAGCAACTCATCAATAAGGAATTACTAATAATGAATATTGGTGTTCTAACTTCTAATGGCTCCACTACTCGTTGGCCGTTGATGGGCCGGCGCTGGCCATTGGTCGGCAAAGTGCGGCTCCAGAGCCGCATGCGGCTCTTTGGCCCCTTAAGTGCGGTTTTGACACAAATATCCACGAGCAGACACAACAGTCTTGTCTACAGTAGTCGGCGCTTTTCGTGCCTGTAAGTTGCGCGCGCTTTACAAATGTACCTTCCTGAAGAATAAAGTTGTTGTATTCTCATCCAGCTGCACATCCAACGAGTATTTTTGTCATCAATTTTAAAATGGCAATAATTTTGTATTGGTGGCTTTTGAAAAAAATGGAATTTGAAATATTTTTATAGGTGACATATTTGATGTCTACCAAAAAAAGCAAAGAAAAACGGAAGATGAAAACCGTGAACTTAGAGTTGGTTGGAACGAGACTTTAGCGTTTATTCGAAACTTAAATGACCATCGGACATGTCTTATTTGTAAGGAACAATTCGCGCATAACAAGAAGTGAAATTTGGAGAGACACTTTACAGTTAAACACGCGTCATTTAGCACTAAATATCATGTCGGTGATGCAAGGAAGAAAGCAGTTGAGGAACTTCAGAAGAGTCAAGAGATATCAACTTCTGTATTTAACAACTGGATGCAATCTTCCAACAATATTAATATGGCAAGTTTTGTTGTTAGACAAAAGATTGCTAAGAGGGGGAAATCATATACAGACGGTGAATACATAAAAAGTTGATTTGTAAATGCATCTGAAGAGCTATTTCGTGATTTTAAGAATATAGCAGATATTCTTAAAAAAATTAAAGATTTATGATTGTCTGCCAAAACAATGAATGATAGAATAATTAAAATATCTTCAAAAATTCGCTAAAAACCCCGTTAATGCTACGATAACAATTTGAAATTTTCTCCTTTTGGCATTGACATTGTTAATTTTGAAATACAATTGCTGGATTTGAAAAACAAGGAAATATGGCTAAATTTGAACGTCTTTGTGTTGATTTGGAAATATTGGAGAATAACAAATGTGAACTTAGTTCACAACACAAGTGGTCTGCTTCGAAAGACCTGGATAAGGAAGAAATGATCATGTTCAATGCCTGGAATAGTATTCCTGACTCTTATGATCTGCTGAAAAAACTCGCGTTTTGCTGTTTCCTTTTCGGTTATAGATATGTATGCAAACAATCTATTTCAAGCATGAATTTTATCAAGAATAAACTGAGAAGTCGTCTTATTGATGAGAACTTGGAATTGTGCCTAAAATTAAAAACAACAAGATACAAACCTGACATACTCAAACCTTCCAAGGAGATGCAAGGACATTGTTCGTATTATGTGTTTGTCAGTCATTGTCTTGATTTAAATTTATGGATACCTTACTTTCATACTATTTTTTAACATTAAATAAAATCATTATAAACTATGAAATCAAGTTTTATTCAGCGCACCCGTAATTTAATGAAGATCTAAAATAATAATAATAAAGGTCAACTAAATTAATAAACAGATTTGACTCTCAAAATTTTTTTTAATCGTTGTAATGTACATATTTGGCTCTTTGGCGAAAAAGTTTGCCGACCACTGAGCTGGGCTGGATTCCGGCCACTACACGATGGCGACGTTCAGTTCTATTTTCAACGTGTCTCCGTGTGGACGTACCGCTGCGGCAATATACTTGGTTAAAAAACTAGATTAGTTTTTATTAGTATGTTAGGCAATGACATTAAAAACAAATGATATGTAAATGTAATTTTATGATATTATATGCTACCTAATATCATAAAATTAATTTCGGATATTCAGGAAATTTTTATAATTTGTTGTTATTGTTATGTTTTTCCTCTCTTCCAATAACTCTACCCCATTAAAAATAGAATATAAATGCAGACATATTTATTTAAAAATACTTATTTTAAGTACAATATTCGGAGAACCACAATTTACAAAAAAACCTATTTAACGTTTATTTTTGTATTTGGGATTTCATTTACATTCATCAAAGGAATGATTCGATGCATTTTATAGTTTCATCACTTCTTCAAACTACTGCAATTACGTTTAAAAATGTTCCGAAGCTACGTAAATATTACTAACTAGGACGTCACCTCCAGAGCACGTTCAAGCGGACACTGAACAGTTCGCCACGTATCGTGTAGTGGGCGACACCATGACCATCCTTTGATGTGTGTACGAAAAACCGACCCGCGCCATCACAGGCCAGTGTACGCCATCATCCGCCATCACACGCCACTATGCCCACTACACGATGGGCCATACGCGCATGATGGGCCATCATCGTCCATCATCAGCCATCAACGGCCAACGTGTAGTGGGCCCATTACATAGACTAGCATATTTATTTTTAGTTTGTCGTTTTTTTCAACGAAAGCTAAAACTTACGAAATCTATGGCTTGTTCCAAACTAGACAGGCCATAAAAAAATTGCACAAAGGCTAGCCGCGTGCATTTTGTTCAAGCCGGAAACCATCATAAGGCTTAGATTCATCGTAAAAGAACCCTTAGCTAGCATTTCGAAAGCAGATAGAAAGTCGGCATTATTTTACAAAAGGACAGAAATAAAACCTAAAAGGAAATAAGCGTGTAATAAATGAGCAGCCCGCCAGACAATACGAGTCATAAAAAGATTCTTAAAGATGGCCACAGGCAACAGGGCCTCTTTGACGAGAAGACAGTCGGTTTTAGGCTTCCGCCCAGGAAGGTACCTATTCTCGCCCTTCGGAGAGGCTGCCCAGGCCCTCTGACGACACTTAGTTTTATGCTTCCATTCCAGAAGGAAGTACGATCTCCGCCTTTCGGAGATCTACTGCAGAGACCGCCCAGGTTCTGCACCGCGAGTGAGTTTTACGCTTCCGCCCGAGAAGGAAGTCCGATCTCCGCCCTTCGGAGATCTACCGTAGGAACCGCCCAGGCTCTGCACCGCGAGTCGACCCCACGCTTCCGCCAAGGAAGATACTGATCTTCGCCCTTCGGAGATCTACTGTAGAAGTCGCCCAGGCTCTGCACCGCGACTCGACCCCCCGCTTCCGCCAAGGAAGATACTTATCTTCGCCCTTCGGAGATCAAACCTTCGAAGACCAGCCAATGGACCTTGGACAGCTATCAGTAAAGGGAAGTGCCTCTGAACTCTCATGATAATTCTTCCACCCTCTGAGCCAAGTGAATCTCTAACTTTAAGAATCAACATTCTCGTATAATTAAGCCCAGTGAATATCTAATTTTAAGAATACAAACTTTTACGCAGATTTAAGAAAAGTGAATAGTTAATTTTAAGAATCGTAGAATTAAGTACTCAACTCTAATTTTAATGATATTTTATACTTAATTTAGATTAACTTTAGCTTAAGACTAACCCCACGATTAAAAAATAAATGCCTTATAGTAATTCTATTTTTTTTGTTTTTTTTTTTTAAATTTATTTTAGTTATTTGTACATTTTTCTTTACAAAATAACTAATTATAACTCTTATAATATTGCATATAAATAATGATCATTTAAAAACTAATGATTTTTTTCTTGTTTATCTTAATGTGTTTTTTACAATCTATATCTACATAAATTGCGTTTCAATTCCTAACCTTTTTGCGTTATTCCTATAATTATAACCCACTGCATTAATTAGCGTCTTATCAAAAATAGCATATTTAAATAATTAATGTCATTATTGATTGTTTTTTCAAGTGGGATATATAAATAAATAAGGTTTGTGTACGATAAAGATCAATTGTTAGTAGATTATTTAAATTTAAATTCTTTTTTCCAATCTGTATACTTCGAATAATTTATTTATCATTAGCGGAATCTGTTATAAGGTATGGAATTACAGCCTGGATACTTTCCTGTAAAACAAACATCAATCATGTTCAATCAGTACAAAATTCACTGGTTAAATTATTAGCTCATAAAAGTTTATACGAACAAACGCATAATATTCCATACTTTTATCAGAGTCTCAAAATTCTTTCAGTTAGATCAATTCTGTGGTACAAAATTATATTTCAGCACATTAATAACACTATATTTAATACAAATAGACTAGAGCACAATTACAATACTCATCTCAATTTTAATGAAGGATTAATGGTTCCTGAGCATTAAAAAAAATACGGACAAAGAACTTTAGAACACATGATTCCTAGTTGTATAAATATGTTACCCGCTGAAATAAAAAAAACTGTATTAAAACATTGAAAACTTGACTAGCTGAAAGAAGCTATTTGTATTAGAAATAAGGAAATATTATTTTATTTATGATTTATTGCTTTCATTTATGCTTTTATTTTATTCATTTTTTAAATATATTTTTGCAGAAATATCTTAGAATAATATTCTTTGTAAATATTTATGTTTTAAGCTTGTTACATATAGTTTTTATGTTTTTAATTTATATATATATATATTTTTTAATGTTTTTATTTTACATATTTTGTAACCTTGTCTGTAAATTTTATGTTCACCCGTTAGACAAACTACAAAAAAGTACAATAAAAAACACATAAATTTGTTGTAGACCACTTTTATTTTATCAAAACTCTACCGGTTTCGGAAGCACCCTTTTTTGTTTTGATAAAATAAAAGTGGTCTACAACAAATTTATGTGTTTTTTATTGTAAATTATGGCGAGCCACAAAGTTAATGCTTTTTACAAATATGTACAAAAAAGTAGTTTATCGGGACTTTTTGAATTGTATTTTTTTTCTGTTGTAAAATTAAATAAAAAAATAGTTTTTTTACATAGAGTAACTTAAAGTCACCTAAATGAAGATCAAATTTCGCAAAAAAATAGTATTGTTTTTTATTAATAAATTAATACAAATCAATATTTTCATCCAAATCCAAAACCAAAATACGCACGGACGAAACCCGTGACGTCAGATCTCGAGAATGCAGTTTTATCGACAGAAGAGGGTATTTTTATGAGGTGGTGTCTCATTCATTTTAACGAATTAATTCTCGGTAAGCTTTCTCATAGATTTTAGAATATTTATTCATTTATTGCATTATAATGTTCCTCTAGTAATATTTTTTTACATAATAAAACTTACTTATTTTTTTTTATCAAACTTGTCCTAATTTATAATTCTTGTATAAAATCATGTAAAATGTGACCTTAGAATGGGATACCCCAGTTAGGTCACATTTTTTGCGACTTTTGTAAAACATTAAATAAATAAATACCGTATAGGGTAAACCGAACGAAAAAAAATATTTATGGGCCGGTATCAGTTGCTCTAGATATATTTACGTTCATTAAGTTGCTCTATGCTAGAAACCTTGACAAGATATGCTGACTGATAACACTCATGAGTATACTGAAATACCAGGCTAATATAATAACACTTATTGCTTACTTATTGCTTATCTATCTATACGAATATATTTTAAGACATAATATTTTTCACTGGAGTTCCTTATTTATTGTTACATAAATCATGAGAAAAATCGAAATATCCAATACAGAAATATTAATAATCCTATCAGTTTCCGATCAATTGCTGAAACACAAATGACATCTTCGACCTCAATTTTTGGTTTCAATTAAAAAACAATGATGGCAAATTTCTGTCATAACAAAAAAAAACAGTAAAGATAGAACTTTGCTATCATTGGATCGCCCGAAAAGTTTTAAATTATTCTGAGGAACCGGTTATTTTTGAAATCTGTTTCTTTTGGATACATTTTTTGTTTCAAGATATAAAAAAAAAATCGGTTCCACATCGAGTTCCGGTAACTGGAACCGCAGTGATAGCCCATTTCAGATGTGACCATCTCTACACCTAACGTCGCGGGAGCGGTTTGGATGTTGACTCGTTTCACTGCTTGATTTTTTGTAAAGAAAATAGAATCATTATTTTAATATCGTTAGGTTGGTTTTGAATTGTCTGAAGTTTCTTCAAACCTCCAGTACCTATGGTCCTATGTCCCACGCTAGTTGCGCCAGTACTGCCAGTTGCAGCTGCCAATAATAAATTTATAATAATCGAGAGAAAAGTAACCGAAATGTCCTATTGTGAAACGTTTTTGTATTGTTGTTTTAATGCCTAACAATAACTTTTTTTTGCACAATGGTTGATATTTATGAGGATTTAGAAAACTTTGACTTTGGCGAAGAAATAGAAAAAGTGAGTTTTTTCCGTTTATTTTTCCTTTCCCATACCTCCAACGATCAAATAAGTTTTGACATTTATTTTTAGGTTATAATTTTATTTATAGTTATGATTATATTTGGTTTCTAGCTTCGAAACGAAAATCAAGTCATATTGGCTAAAGTAAAACAATTAGAAGATGATATCGAAGTTTTAACCCAGGTGAGCCATTCAATAATTCATTTCCGAATTTATAAAATTTCGCTGATATGTCAAAACTAATTTATTTGTGAAATCTCGCAGAAAAATACTGTATTAGAGAAGGAAGCAAAGGAGTTACGCACAAATATTTCATCTTTACTCAAAACCTCGACGGCGGAAATCAAAAGAAAAGACAGGACTATCGCAGATTTGAGAGAACGGTAAATTTTCTTTTTATTTTCTTGTCCATTTAATAAAATGAATCGGCTAAAGTCAGTGTTTCTTAACCGTATTGAAAGAATCGCCCCCTTTACCACAGTAAAATTATCCAGCGCCCCCCCCCCAGCCTAAAACGTAAGAAGTGTCTAGTCAGACAGTACAAAATTTTCACTCGTAGGTTATATTTTGAACCTTTTTGAATGGGTCTTTATGATTTCTGAAGAACATGATATTGAGTATTATGCCTCAGTTTTAATTATTGTGCGTAAAAGTGTAGTTTATTAAACAGAACTTAAAAAAATACAAACCGCCTAAAGAAAGTGTAAAAGTGTATCAGTGTGCATAGCTCGTAAACGACCTTATTTTTTTATATTGACACAATGCCCACTTGAACTTTTGCAGCACCCCCTAAATGCAAAATTTTTAAAAACGCCCCGCCAGACCTCTAAAACGCCCACAAAGGGGCGCTGGCGCCCCAGTTAAGAACCACTGGACTAAATAATCTCCAATATATTTGAGGATATGCATTTTGTTATGTATTTTTATTTGTGAAACCCAACCCAACGATGACAAAACAGAACTCGGTTCATTCAAAATTTGTTATTCATAATAATGTAGTTATAGGCCTTTCAGATGAGAGGGCGGACCAATACTAAAAAAGCCATGGCATCGAAAGGTTCGATCATCCGGTCCTCCTTTCCTAAAGTCAAGCCTACCAACTTTAGGAAAGGACGACCGAATGGTCGAAGCTTTCGACGCCATGGCTTTTTTAGAATTGGGCCGCCCGCTCGTCTGGAAGCCACTTAGATGTGAAGACTATAACATATTTTGTAAATTAATATATTTAACTCAGTGTGTTAAATTAATTAACACTGCACACAAAAGCCATTATCGTTATCATACTTTTGTTGATGTGATTATGAGTATTCATGATGAGACGATTATGGGAAAAATTCGTTTTTGATTTTCATGTGTCTTGTTAATAAAAGTCTCATATTATATAAGTCTAGGGAATTTAGTAAGTTTTTGTAAAAAACTATTATTCGTTTTTTGTTTTTTTATTTATTTATTCATCCAAAGAACATAATTACATGCATGGTAAAATAAAGAAAGGAGCAAAATATGTAGTCCTGCAAAGCGGTCACATGACAGCTTGTCTGCAGGTTCTACAAAAATTAATTAGTCCTAATAGTAATAGTAATACATACAAACATTTCTTTTTCTTTTTGGTTTAATAAGTATATATTAATCTTAAATAAAATAGGTACTTACATTTGACGTAAACATTATAGGCACATAATTTAACTTAGCCATTAAGTATACATAGATAAAAATTTAAAGATACATAGATAAAAATTTAAAGATACATAGATAAAAATTTAAAGATACATAGATTGCTCATTTAAAATCCATAACTTCATCGATTTCACGCAAAGCCTCTCACTTTCCTCCAATTTATAGCTTTCATTAAATTTATTGAAAATCACTGGCACTATGTATTCAAGAGTTCGACCTCCATATTTATTTGAAATTTTTGGAATTTTTAGGCCTCTTCTTTCAGTGAATCTAGTGCTGTGTTTGTGCACCAGTGGCTTTTTGTATTGGCTTTCTCCCGCGTTATCTATTATTCGTTAGGTCATGATATTGTGATTGCTCGTATACGGTTGCCACCAGGAGTAACCTAACCACCATGTACCATCAAACAGCAGAATAGAGCTGTTGTGCAACTTTTATTTTTTTCATGTTCCTTTTCCGTCTTGCAACTTGATAGTCGTTTGTAGATTAGTTTTGTTATATACTACCTTTTCCTTGTTATTTATTACCCAAATATATTATTTCAGGGAAAATAATGTACCTATCAGGCCACAGAGACCATTTTTGAAATACAATGCCAATCAACAACCACCAAATATTTTCCCAATTAAGAACAAACCAGCGGAACTCCAGGGGAGGCAATCCGAAACAGCGCATTTCAGTATTTTCAAACAAGCGGAACTTCCACCACAGAAAGGGCCAGCGAGTTGCAGCACTTATCAGCCAATCAACGAAGAGAGGAAACATCCAGAGCAGCCAACCAATCGCACTTCTTATCAACCAGCTAATGATGGGAGAAAACAAACAGAGAATACAAGTAGAAATCTGCTCAATTTACAACTAGAGCGTACTTCCATTTCATTTGCAAGTGAATTGGGGAATGCTTCGCATTTAAAAGATGATCCCCAAACAAACTTATTTGGAATTGCTCGCAGATCTGAGAATCCCCTTTCTTTACATAATAATGCCAAAACTGTTTCGTTTGGAGCGAATGAAACTAGCCAGAATGATAATCTGCAGAACTCCATGAAGGCGGAACTGGATCAATCCTCCAGCCAGTTGTATGATAAGGTTTTGGAACGGAGACTTCGACTGACGCAGATGGAGTTTGAGAAGGAGTATTCTGAAGTGGAAAACTCGTTGGATCCGAAACCATTTGAAAACAAAACATCACTTAAATCCCCAACACGGTAAATGAAAACATCTTATTTTATTTCTAATGTTTACTATAAATATTGTTTTTTATACAAATTTATACACAGCACAAAACTCGCTACAGTTTGTTGAAATATCCAATAAATTAGGAGGACATCGATTCAATCGCCTATATTTTTATCTTATTTTAAGCATTTCTTAATTTTTGTTGTGTATTTTATTTTAGAAAATGTCTATCTCCGAGAAATAAACGAGATGATTATAAAAGAGTCATCAATCGACTTCACTCCAGATCTAGAAGCAATGAACGAATCAGGAGGAATAACATTAAACGGTCTCGAAGCCCCATTCGACACTCAGATCACAAACGCTTTCATCAAGATAGATCCAATTCTAGAGAGAGGAAAAAAAATTGCCATGATAATTCAAGCTTCCGAGGCAGACCTGGCAAGCATGACAGATACAACGAAAAAGGAAGAAGAGAAACCGAAAGACAATTTTCGCGAAACATTGACAGGTTAAGGTTGGATAGAAAAGAACATTATATTGATAATGCTCGGAAGCTTTCTGAAGAACGTCGGAGGGATTCCAATGCCAGCGGAGATAGTATTAGGTCTGCAAAGCGTGGCCATGAATCAGGAAGGAGACCAAGTCCTGCGCGCTCATCTAAATGTATTTCCAAGGTTTCTTTTGAAGGTAGATCAGAAAGTAGCAAAGAAAGAGATGGGAAAAATGAACCAAACATGCATTACAATGATGAAATGCATATTCCTAGAAAAAAGATGAGACCTGGCAATAATTCACCTGGTCACGAAGTCCATAAGAGAAATGATTTGAGTTCAACTGATGGTAAACAAGAAAATCTTTCTCAAACTACCTACTATGATATTAAAGAAGAAGGAGAAATTCAAGATCATCAGATCGTTAATGATACAACGAAGACCACTTGTGCTCCTGTACACAATACAGCAAAGAGTGATAGCCCACACATTAAAGTACATTTAAGGGAGGCAAAGGAAATTCCAGACAACACTCATTCAATAAAAGCTGTCAATTTACCAATAATGCACAATAATCCCAAGTCAACAGAACCAGTTGGTGATTCAAAAACTCCAATCATGACTTCGACTGATGACTGGACTGACTCAGATTCACACAGTGTCAAAATAATTAAAAGACCGCGTAGAAACATTCGGTATTTTTTTACCGATGATAATTCAATAGAAACAGTGAAGACAGCCCCCCAGGTAAGTGCACCTGTTTTAATTACAAAAGAAAGCACTGAAAATGTTCACACAACCAACAAATCTCAAGTTTCTAGTAGACATTGCCCCAAAGACGTTAAGAAACATTTAGATGCTGGTGTATCACAAATTAATTTAGAGCAATCTTCTGCTAAGTCTGAGACCAGTGGTAGTAAAAACAGCCCCGAAAAAACTGATTTGAAATGTCATACTAGTGTTCCTAAACACCATTCAGAAAAACATTTGGTTAATCCAGAAAAATCTGAATTGAAATGCAATGCTCGTATAACCAAGAATAAGCTTGCAAGGTTTGATTTATTTGGTGACGGTAGTGAAGCTGAAGTCGAATCTGGTTTAAAATACAGTCTACCCGATAGCAATATGGAGGATATGCAAGTGGTGGACACTTGGGTTGCCAAAAGCAATCCAGCTAAATTTGACTCAACACATACCAGTGACGAGTCTAGAAAATCTAGCTTAAAATGTTACACCAATAACAAACATCTTGTAAGTTCTGATACCAATAATCATAAATCCCATGCAGACAATTCGGAATCAAAATGTGACTCCACTAAACACCTTCATGAAAAGTTTGGTACCAGTGAACCTAAATTCCATATAGAGAATTTGGACACAAAATCTGACACCACCAAAGATAAACACCATCATGAAAAATCTGATATCAATAAGCCTAAAACCCATGTAGAGTTTTCGGACTCAAAATGCGGCACAATTAAATCTATACACCATGTTGAAAAATCTGATGCCAGTAAACTTAAAATGCATTTAGAGAAATCTGACAACATTAAAACCAAAATAATTCTTGAGAAATCTGACACTAGGAGGCCTAAAATCCATTTAGAGGATTCTAACTCAAAAGCTGATTCTAGTAAACCTAAAACCCATATAGAGAATTCGGAATCAAAATGTGATACCAGCAAACATAAAAACCATCTTGGAAAATTTGATACCAGTAAACCTAAAACTCATATAGATAATTCAGACACAAAGTGTGATACCAAAGTTATAAAACAGCTTGAGAAAACTGACTCGAAATGTAAAACCAAAAAACATATTGAAATATATGATTTGTTCGGTGAGACCAGTGAGCATGAAATCAGTTCACGGAAAATTGATTTGTTTGGAGAAATGAATAATGCTAAGACTAAATCTGATTCAAAAAGCATCACTAGTGTCTTTAAAAACAGTGAAACGAAGTCAGACTCTAAATGTGAATCCAATAAAGTTAAAAGCGATTTAGTCAAAAGTGGCACTGTCGTGCCTAAATCGGTCCTCAAATGTGACACTAGTAAAATCACAACCGATTTAAACAAAAGTGACACTGGTAAAATCACAACCGATTTAAACAAAAGTGACACTAGTAAAATTACAACTTATTTAAACAAAAGTGACACTACTGTGCCTAAATCGGTTCCCAAATGTGATGATAGTAAAACCATAACTGATTTAGACAAAAGTGACACTACTGTGCCAAAATCAGTCCCCAAATGTGACACTAGTAAAACCACAACCGATTTAGATAAAAATGACACTACCGTGCTTAAATCAATCCTCAAATGTGACACTAGCAAAACAACAACCAATTTGTACAAAAGTGAAACTACCGTGTCTAAATCTGTCCCCAAATGTGACACTCGTAAAATCACTACCGATTTAGACAAAAGTGACACTACTATGTCTAAAACGGTCCCTAAATGTGACACTAGTAAAATCACAACTGATTTAGATAATACTGACATTATCGTTCTTAAATCAATCCTCGAACATGACATTAGCAAAACAAAAAATTTAGACAAAAGTGACACTACCGTGCCTAAATCGGTCCCCAAATGTAGCACTAGTAAAATCACCACTGATTTCGACAAAAGTGACACCACTGTGCCTAAATTAGTTCCCAAATGTGATACTAGCAAAACAACAACTGCTTTAGACAAAAGTGACACTACCGTGCCTAAATCAGACCCCAAATGTGACACCAGTAAAACCCAAACCGATTTAGAGAAATCTAATGAGAAACATAATCTGTCTGAGCCTAAAAAGATCGAAGAGAAACCTACCGTTGTATGTGAAATTAGCAGTCCTCCAATTTCAGCAAGTATAAGAAAGACCTGTGTCACACCGTCCCCAGAAAATACGCTGCATGTTAAGATCTTTAGACGGAAAACTATTATAAAAAAGTTATAATGAATAGTTTTAATAAAATGTATATACTCGACAGGAACTTGTTTCTCTTTATTGGTAGTTAACACATTCGCTGCTGCCTTGTCCTGCTAGAAATTGATGAATTCCTACGTGAGAACTTGATGAATGCCAACTTTTTATCCTTTACTTGTGAACTGAGTTTTATGTGAATAAAGTATAGTATTTTGTAATCAGAAATAAAAACGCTGAAAAATTAGGTTTAGAGTTTATAGAGCTACACAACAATATTCTGTACTTGCCTCTCTTTTATTTTAATTATCTGTGTAACATTTTATAACAATGGTTTGTGCTATGTCTGTCTCACTGGGAAGGGTTCCCATGTCGAGACAGACGTATGTAGTTTATTTAATAAGTTTTGGGTTACCTACTTTGCAACATTGTTAAAGTATCGTTGTATTAATTAAAATAGCCATCTATATTTATCAATATATAATTTATTTTCTATATTACGGTTACACATATATAATATAGAGTATAATATATTTACAGTAAGATTGGATACCACATAAATGGACTGAATCTTAAACGACGATGAATACTGCTAATCTAATATGACGCAGTGCCGCCAGCCTGGAACTTACGTCTTCTCTGGGAGGCTCAGTCTATGAATCTTGAAGTGGATTCGTGTCCTGAGTGGGGATATGCAATACACCTCTGGTAGTGGCTCCTGGCTCCTGGCCCGGGTTGGCTGGTGCAGGAGTTACAGGGTCTGCTGGGCGCTGCTCGCGATAGAACTGCCGCCCTCACTTTGCTCACTGCCCACTGCCCACCTTTCCAGCATCATAGCTGAGTTTCCCTTCAAAGCAAATAAACCAACCATACATGCTTATCGTTATTAACACTAACAAACAATTAACACTATGTTATCTTTAAAGTTTATGTAGATTCTTCACAAGTTACATTTATACATATTATGTGGTATTTTTCTTTATCTATCATTTTCTCTTTCTGTAATAAACAAAAACCAAAATAAAGTTTATCCATTAAAAAATATTTTGTTCATTAAAACCTCCTGAAGAATTTTGTGATAAAGCTGTAAGTGCAAATCTAGATATAGATTTTTTTCACTTACAGCATCTACATTTCCAATAAAATCTTGTTCCTTTCGTTATACTAGCGACAACTTGAAGATTATATTATTTATAATTGCTATAATAAAATGGCGCTTCAATAGGAGATGATGGTGTATTATTTGAATTTTATTCCAAAGTCAAATAATATACCATCAGATATGATTTGGAATTTTATTCCAAAGTCAAATAATATACCATCAGAGATGATGGTGTATTATTTGAATTTTATTCCAAAGTCAAATAATATACCATCAGAGATGATGGTGTATTATTTGAATTTTATTCCAAAGTCAAATAATATACCATCAGAGATGATGGTGTATTATTTGAATTTTATTCCAAAGTCAAATAATATACTATCAGAGATGATAGTGTATTATTTGAATTTTATTCCAAAGTCAAATAATATACTATCAGAGATGATAGTGTATTATTTGAATTTTATTCCAAAGTCAAATAATACACTATCATCCCCAATTGAGGTGCCATTTTATTACAGCAATTATATCAAGTTGTCGCTAGCAAAACGAAAGGGACAAGATTTTACCAGAGGTACTGATCAAATAATTTCAACTTTACCAACTGCGAAATGTGAAACCTCATGGATCATATTTGTGATAGTTGCGTATGAGGCACGCTGTCTAAATCTCATATATGATACACCCGCATCTTATCAGGTAAGTAAGAAGTAGAATATTAAGCCAATGAAATCCCAAAGCGAACAAATAGTTATATATCAACCTAAGACAAATAATATAGATTAATTTGATTGATGCAGGAAACTAAATTGTTGTAACATGCTCGTAATGAACGGCTATACAAATCTTCCTTATACCACTACCTCTGCATGTTGGTGACAACTGCTATCCTCTAAGAAACCACTTAATTTGCACTGTAAAGAGTGAGTAGCTAATTGAATAATTACCAAGTAACGACGCTTGCATACTGTACCTGTTTTCCTCGCTAAATATGAGAATTTTAGGTAAAGCAAAAAATAAAATTGGTTATAAAAGCTGTAAAAAGTTGATTAGATTTAAATCTAATTATGTAAAATGGGTGAAATGGTCACTACATGTGTCTGTAGCCAACTACGCATGTATGTATGTACATTGTGAGTATGTATCGTAATGAATGTCTAAAACTTACAGATCAGTCACTGATTCTAATGCATTTGGTTATTTCATTTTATTGTGGCGCTTTACCATTTATCCGTTCAAAGAATTAATTCATGTATGCTGCATATTTATGATCTGTGTCTGAGGAGTTAAAACTGTGAAAAATTCTACACATATAAGACATAATGAACACATAAGGTGAGTTGGCATAAATACATCCTATGGGGCAATTGGGTCAATTTGATCTCCTTCATTAAAAACAATTGTTAATAGTTTAATCCATATACAAAAACTCTTTCGTATATTAGATTTGATCTATGGAATTTTTTACAAATTTATGAATTGAATGAAGGACATTGAATTGACACAATTGCCCCATGGAACGCATTTACCCCAACTGACATTAAATAAAAATACACATTTGATAAAAAATCAGTGCCAATATTTTGTATTTTCATATGAAGCGGTAACTTGGTGATGTGACATTATAATTAAAAAAAAAAAAGAAAAAAACTCAATATTTTGTATTTGTAACGGGAATGAGAGCTTGTGTGCAAAAATATTCAAAGTTTCATTGTAACTGGTCTGAACATGGCAGTGATTTCTCTTTACATAAAACATTACACAAAAGTCACATTTGCCTTTCCGCTAATTCAAGTTGATATTTTGTTAACTTTGAAGATTTAACAGGGTTAATGATTCGTGCTGTCTTATTCACAAATCCAAAACCATTAACATAAGTTAAGCAACATTCAGCTTGAATACACATCATGCATAATAGAGTTGACGGAAAGTTTCACAGTGTTAACTCGCTAAGATTAAGTGCGGGGTGGTTTGGTGGATGTGTTTGAGGATGGTTGTGTGGGACACTTACATATAAGAGGTAATTACCAGCATAGTGTGGGAGGGGTGTGGGGGCGGTGGGGGGCAGGGCGGCGGCTCGGGGCTGCAGCCCTGGGGCTCGTACGCCGGCTCCCCGAGTGGAGAGGCCGCTACAAAACAATGCACAATACACCACTCGTATTTCTAAAGGTTATCTTTTATTAGTATTTATATATTTTATATCATTATTTGCAAACTTGCCTGTCTCGACTTAGGATATCCCTTGTGAGACAGGCATAGTAAAAAATATTTACTTTTATTATACATATTCGTATTATTAAAGGTCTGGTCACACGGGGCGATTTTGTCACTACTACATTGCAGCGGGGAGTGATCGCCACATGTAGCCGGTAGTAGACACTCACACGGAGCTACTGGAACTAGTAGCGAGTGAAATTTCTTAACAACTTGAGAAAGCGACTAGCGATTTGAGATGTGACACGAGGGGATAGTAACTCTGTGTAGCAGTGAAGAGGTCAATTGACTGTCAAATTCGCACATTCTTGCGGATAGAAATGAACATGTTCTAATTTCAGTTGCAACTACGTTTATTAGCTGCTAGTTGATTCACTCGCAGCGAGTACCTTGTCACACAAGGCGACTTTCTCGCTAATTCTAGTAGCAGCGACAAAATCGCCCCGTTTGATTGAGCCTTAAAAAAAACTATAAAATTGATATATACATCAGTATTCCTAATACAATTAAATTAAATTTTAGGATTGACTTTACTATCTGACTTTGCCTCAGTTATTTGAACCTGTCTTATTTGGCAGTCATCAAATCAGTCATTGACTTTCCCACTTCAAATAATGGTTCCCATTAACTGCCGATTCTCGGTCCTTTAGAGTTTGATCAAATATAAATAAAGCATCAAGCATATCGGCCATCAAAACGAGTTGAGATCTGCGACAAATAGTGACAAATATTTAAAAAAATCAAGGCCTATTTGATGAGTGTCAAATGTGACAGGGGTTAAAAAAACTAGGCCTTATTCAACAATTGATGAATATGGCATCTTGTTATAGTTTTTGATAGTTCAATTAATATTTCAAAGCTTCATAGCTCATAATGAAAATAACGTTGCTAACTGAAAATAGTTGTGTTACCTTATACAGACAGAAAAATCGGTGCAATTTTCATGACGCCAGAGCTCGTCGCTCAAGAGTTTTTGCAGCTTTACATATCACACAAACCGATTTTTTTGCTTTATAGTTAAGCTACAAGGGGTGGAAGCTAAAAGTTAATCTCTTTATATTAAAAACAACATCATTAATATTAATAATGGAATTTTTGTTGTTTTTTTGGAAGAACTTTATTTTGTTTTAATGAAGCAATTGCAGAGAGTACAAAAAAGTTGAATGAGAGTTCTTTAATTAAGTTAATTTGAACAAAAAGCTTTACAGATATGTTTCCTCCCATCTCGCTTAAGTAGGTCAGGGAATTCATCGGCAGAAGCGTAGAGTTGGGGGAAGTTAAACATTTGATTGATGTACTAGCTCGTATCGTTTATATTAAATTAAAACTAGGTAAGTTCCTACCTATGTGTTTTTATAAACTAATCGATATATATGTATTCTAATGTGGTAAGCTTTTAGAACTAAAAATGGTATAAGAACTAGCTTTAAAAACTCAAAAAGCGGAAAGCCTAAACTTAAAAATAGTGGCATATATGAGTATATGAATTAAAATGCGACCACATCAACTGTAATGCCAGTCACATCGGACAGACGGGAAGGGCTTTTTCAAATAGATTCAAAGAGCACATGAGTTGCCATAAAAATATAAAAATAATAAATAAAAAATATTATAAAATTTTCGCAGCCAAAGAAAAGAAAATTTCTCAGAGAAAATCACGTCCCACTTAGCAATAACGAGCATAAACCATTGCATATTTTTTATTTAATTTTAAGAGAAAAAATATAATTCAAAAAGTCCCGATAAACTACTTTTTTTGTAGTTTGTCTAACGGGAGCTTGTTATTTAAAACATAAAATTTACAGACAAGGTTACAAAATATGTAAAATAAAAACAATGTATAAAATAAAAACATTAAATAACATATATAACAAGCTTAAAACATAAATATTTATCAAGAATATTACTCTAAAATATTCTGCAAAAACAAAAAAAATGAATAAAATAAAAGCATAAACGAAAGCACTAAATCATAAATAAAATAATATTTCCTTATTTCTAATACAAATAGCTCCTTTCAGCTAGCCAAGTTTTCAATGTGTTTATTAATGGTTTATTTTTAATACAGTTTTTTATTTCAGCGGGTAACATATTTATACAACTAGGAATCACGTGTTCTAAAGTTCTTTGTCATTTAACCATTAATCCTTTATTAAAATTGAGACGAGTATTGTAATTGTGCTCTAGTCCATTTGTATTATATACGAGGTGTGTTCAAAAGAAAAGGTGAATTTTCGCGGGCTGTGTACATTCGATTATCGATTTTTTTTGTTATGTTGGTACACATATGTTTATCATATGTTAGCATTATCAGCCATTTTTAATCAGTGGTTTGTTTTAGACAACTGGAAAGGTTAGTCACGTTTTGTTTTTTCTTCGATTTTTTACTAAAAAAAATTTAGTAAAAAATCAAAAAACATCGATTTTTGGATTTTTTGAAGAAATGCTGATAAGGACATAGAAAACAAAGCAAATCTAAAATTTAACTTTAATCGAACTGATGATGCCCCAGAAAACGGCTATCAAGTTCCGACCAAAAGTAGGAAATTCCTCCATAGGATTAACAATTTTTTTCTAAAAGGAATAAATTTTTTTTTTTGAAGAAATGGAGATAGAAAATAAAGCGAATCAAAAATTTAGCTTCAATCGGACTGATGATGCCTCAGAAAACGAACCTAAATAAAAAAAATCGAAGAACACCCAAAAACGTGACTAACCTTTCCAGTTGTCAAAAACAAACCACTTATCCAAAATGGCTGATAATGCTAACATATGATAAACATATGTGTACCAACATAACGAAAAAATAAAATCGATAATCGAATGTACACAGCCCGCGAAAATTCAAAATTCACCTTTTATTTTGAACACACCTCGTGTAGGGTTATTAATGTGCTGAAATATAATTTTGTACCACAAAATTAATTTAACTGAAAGAATTTTGAGTCTGATAAAGTATGGAATATTGTGCGTTTGTTCGTATAAACTTTTATGAGCTAAAAATTTTACCAATGAATTTTGTACTTATTAAACATGATTGATGTTTGTTTTACAGGAAAGTCCCCAGGCTGTAATTCCATACCTTATAACAGATTCCGCTAATGATAAATAAATTATTCGAAGTGTACAGATTGGAACAAAGAATTTAAATTTAAATAATCTACTAACAATTGATTTTAATCGCATACAAACCTTATTTATTTGTAAATCCCACTTGAAAAATCAATTAATAATGACACCTAAATAAACATATGATTTCATAAAACAACAAAAATAAACATATAAAAATAAATGGTTTTAAATTAAATTTGCTGGAATAACTAGAGATAAACAAAATAATAAAAAAAATATCCAAATATAACGTTAATAAATAAACAGAACAAAATATACGTATTCATCACTCGCTGGTATTTTCTAGTAACCTAAACAATATAATTCCTTAAAATATTTCAAGGATTTATCAACCACTTTTTAATTTATTTTCATAACCGGGGCAATAACAACATAATGGTAATTGACAATAATATTCATGTTATTATAAAACCATTAAGTCAAACCTAAAAGATTCGAAAGGTAATTGACGCAGTAAAGACTTTCAATGGTCATAATTGATTTTCTAATCAATCGGTTTTTACAGAAAATTAAATCACTTCAAACACCATAAAACATGGGAAGGGGTAAATAAAATCGTATAAATAAGTAATCTCGATGTGGCCTAACCACAATTTGAAAATGGCTTTGAGCGCCGAAACAGCTGTCATAATAAAACAAATTAACCGAATTTTCATAATAACATTATTCAATTTGATTTACTTTTAATAAAAACAAAATGATAAAAAACTTTGAGTTCTACGAATTAAACACAATGACAATTAATATTCTACTTTATTTGTCACGACTGAATTTTAACGTTCTGTCAGCTTTTAAATGTTATTCCCGAAGAAATCCGGTGGTTTGGAAGTGAAGAAATCGTTAGATCAAGGGATTGTAAGAAATTGAGCGGCAAATATGACCAGCTAACACAGAAAATACACAGATGAGGTGGCCTTGACATGTATGCACAGAATACCAGCCGACAAAATACTGACTTTCAGAGGGAAGGCGTCCAGTTGGCCACTCCAGAGGCTGTGCCTGTTATGGATTGAGTAGCACAGGACAGGTATGCTCCGGGCGCATTATGAAAGCGATGGGTCTCCGACCCGAATAGGACACGGGGAGAAGATGAGATGAAAGCCAGGAGAATAGGATGGATGTCAAATAACCTCCCAACTGAGATCTTGGAGAGCCGATTTTTAATGTTAGAAGTCCGAGAGTTTTCTTCCCGCAAATGGCAGAAACGGTACAATATGATGTGTCAGAAGTGTTTAATTTTCCTTTGTTGAGTTCGCACAAACTTTATTTGTTTACTGACCGGGTATGAACTAATACCCGACGCGTTCTCCTAAGTACGGTAATAAAATGCCAAAGTGAGCAAACCTTTCCAAAGCTCTGTTTTTTGGTATGTAGGTACCCAACAGAAACGATACGAACCGATGCATCAACTGAAAATACGTTTGTTTGAATATTGCCAAAATTGGTGAAATAGTTTTTCAAACGGTATTTGAACCTAAGTTTAGTTTCATTTATCTGGAGCACATGGTATTGGGTTGAGTGGGGTGCGGGGTGCGGGTGAGGAGCAGAGGATACCTGCGGCGGTGAGCGACAGCACCCAGCGGCTCCAAGAGACGCAGCAGCCGCAGCACAGCTGCACGGCGGCGCGGCGCAGCGCGCGGTGCAGGCACAGGAACAGGCACGGGCTCACGGCCGCGTGCGCGTGGGACACGTGCAGGGTTATCTGGAATACAGAATGTCTTCATTGATAGTACAATTTCACAGTTGTTGGTTATTGGGTGAAGATCTTCTAAATTGGTTGTCCCATCTGTCCAGGATATTTTGAGAACGCGCCTATATAACCACATTTAAAAGTCTTCTTTCTTCGGGTCTTAATGTTTTGTTTGATTAAAAACCATATCCTCAACAAATAAAACACTGAATATCCCAATAACACACACCTCACACGGGCAAATACACTTTTATTACTATGCAATTAAACTCTATAATTGCATGCCCACAACTCTGAAACGACTAACCATAAATACAATATCCAAAATTACTTCAAAGCAGGGTAGACTGGGGAGGGTTGAAACGCGTCGTGATTGAAACATCTCTTTTTTTTTTAAATTATGATACCTACGAGTGTCACACAATACACACCACTCTGTCAGACCTATTGGGACCTGCCTTAGGACACATTCTTGAATTTCGCGCTCAAAAGTAAGTATTCACGACGCTTTATTTATCGTAAGTGGCTTCCACACGAGCCACGGCTTCGAAAGGTTCGACCACCCGGTCGTCCTTTCATAAAGCTTAAAGCTTGACTTTAGGAAGGACGCCATGGATTGTTTAGTACTGGGCTGCCCGCTCGTGTGGAAGCCTCTTTACAACTTATATTACTCTTGTAGCTTGACCAAACTTTTCATTCCGTTCTCTTATTCATATATTTCAGAGTTTTTCTATCGTATTTGCGTGACGTTAATGTTTATTTAAAATAAATCAATAAGAATTACTTTGTTTAAACCACTGTTTTAAAATAGGTACTTATTTTTTACTTTGAAGTAGAAAATACCGCGTGGTTACGTTTGAAACGACTTTACTGGGGACGATTGCAACGTTTCAATCGTTCCCGTGTTTCAACTGTCCCCAGCATTTGAAAATTTAGTCAGGTTGAGAAAAAAAAGTCTACGGAAATAAGTCAGAAATTCAAACAAATTCAAATCATTATTTCTTCCCACTTCTGTGATGTTGAATATGGTTGATGAAGTCGATCTCATTCGATAACTTTCGACATCACACGACCTCACTAGACACATTGAAACATACGCGTTAGGCAGGCACCTTTTGCGCCATACGATTTTTTTCTTTATTTTTACGATGCCTACGATGTCGCAGATCGAAATACCAGAGACATGTTTGCATATCAGCGGGCATATGAAGAAACATTGTCAGGAAAATCATTCATAAAAACTGCAGCGATGTTTCATTCAAACCACGTCTCATCAGGAAGATATAATAAAAAGAGAAAGTGCGGCAAAGGATACGTCTGTCGATTCTATAACAATGAGAAACCGAGATTGCAAATTACGCAATAAAATCAGCCGATATTTATTTTATTTATTGGATATTTTATTATATTGATGTATTTACTATTGAATTTTAGGTACAAATTCGGCATTGTTATGATTGAAACGATCACTTTTGTATGAGCTAAAAACTTTTTTTTATTACCGTTTTATTCTGCTCCAGAGTACTATCGCAGTAAAACTATGTTGATTATGCCAAATTCTCTTGGACACACATAATAAAATATATTTTAAGTTGTTTCATTTCAAGACATTTATGTTTATAGTTTAAAAAATACATATTTATGTTAAGTTTAATGACTATTCACGACTTCCTTCAGGACGATTATAATAAGGAAAATGTTTAACACTGATTAAAATTACTTCAATTATTCCAAAGATATTTTAGTGTGAACACATTTCTCCATCTAACATACTTTAAGTGGTTATTGTAGCTTACCTATTTTATTTAGTAACAAGACATATTATATTTAAATAGTAGAAACATCTTACCTGTAAATACAGAAAATGCTCCACTACTCAGAGGTAAAGTAAAATAATTTCCATCGTCCCAGTCTACCCTACCTACATATTGCAGTCCGGATCAATGGTAAATCAAGGTAATCACTTCATTCAAAGCATTGTGAATCCAAACCAAACATAACTCAACATATAAAATAATGTACTTAGTTAACACCTTTACAGCCCCTTTCATCTCAATTCACGTAATACAATTTTCTTTTATCAAACTTACTGGATAGTTTCTGTTACAGGGTTTATCGTCTTCTTCTATCTAGTATATTAAAATAAAACAAACACACATTTTACACTTACACGTGTACATCCCAGTACAGGTTTACCTAGTAAGGTGTTTGCAAAACACGTCATTTTCAAACTCACAGTATCACCCTCTCAAACCTACCTTACACTCCACATTACAAGAAAAACACTATTAAAACAACGTTATTATACTTAAAAATATTTTGTTATGATATTGTATGATGTAGGTACAGATATAAATATATATAAATGTTTAGGGTCCAGGTTGTGTCTTTATAAAACCCATACTACATGTCTCGTTGCCTCACTCCCCCTATAGTCCAGATCTGGCACCGCCGGACTTATTCCTCTTTCCTCGGCTCAAGCGGGACCTCAAGGGAAACCGATACAGCTCCGTAGAAGAAGTCCATGGGGCCGTGACGGCATCTCTGAAGGGGATTCCGGAAAGCGAGTTCCAGAAGGCGTAGGCGCCGTGGGAATCGCGTTATACGCGTTGTGTCGAAGCACAAGGTTGCTATTTCGAGGACTACTAAGGATTTGTACCGATTAGTTAATTTTTTTTTTTTAATTAATTCATTCCTACCACTTCTCGATCCTATGATGATTGAAATGGAGTAGCTTTTATTGCGTAAAATCATTCACAAAACCCCATTCAGACACCGTGAGGATTTATTACAGTAATACAGTAGCTTTTGCAGTTTCAATTAGAGTTCTCACCGTGAGTGAAATGGTATAGGTTTTGTAAGTAATTTTCCGCAAACAAAATGTACTTTATTTTAGTCCTCGCCGTGACTGAAATGGTATAGGTTTTGTAAATACGCGTCCAGGTTTCTATGCCGTGCTGAAGAATAGAGAAAACATAACAACAAACCATTCTATTGTTTAAATGTAGACGTTGATCATGGTCAAAAGTTTGCCATCTCAATGAGAAATGAGTACCCTTTCTCTTTACTTCTTGAGATTGATCCCGCGCACAGAAATATCAAGTGTTTTAACGTTTTTTACACTTGAGTTTGAGCATTTCGGTACAAACCTCCGATGGACATAATGAATAGAGTCACCTCATAGGCCAGGCGATGATGAGGGGTGTGTGTGGACAGGATGAGTGTGACCAGGAACAGGGGCCCCCAGCAGACCACGTAGGCCGCCGTGCTGACCATGAACAGGCGCACCTTGCGGACTCCCTCGCGCTCCACCCGCTCCAGGTAAGTACGCATGCGCCTCTGCTCGTCCACGGCACTCTGATGAACATAATTAAATATCTCATTTAATCGTTTTCTCCACATCTGAAATAGGCTTCCAAGAACTTCACAAAGCAGTTCTGCCAATGTAATAGGAAAATCAAGAAATATTATGACATTTTGAAAGTAGTGTGTACTATCTCTTTCACGTAATCTTTAAGTTGTACAGTTGTGTTTATTTTTTGTACAAATATATTTACAATCCATTTCAAAGCACAGGCAGGTAGTCAGATTGCTAGAAGGTATCTACAAAAGACAAGTAAAAGCATTTTCTTTCGACTATCACATAAATAATTATATTTCTTGCCCGTTTTTCGGCTTCATTTTTAGTATTTGAGTGAGAAATATAGACCGGCCGTTATAAATTTATGGAAGCATCAAATTGGTGTTAAAGCCATGCAGAAGAATCAAATAATAGCTCATCGAAAGCAGTGGCATAAAAATGTTTATTGCTTGCGATAAAAAAGTGACATTATACACATACACAGTATTACATAGTACATAGAACTGTGTACATAGAATTCCCCAGATTTCGTATGGATCCTTTCGCACGTTGAAGGTTTCTTATTTTATATGAATGATTATTATTTAAAAAATGAAACAATAACTTTGTTATATGAAAATAGATTATTTTTTAATTCCCAATGATGCAAGTATCGGTAAAAGAAACGAACCCAGGATCTCTGTCTTACCGGGATAACACTCTACCACTAAGACAATGAGACTTCATTTCACACTGTCATTTTTATCGATATCGTACTTTAATTTTACTATGACGGAGGAGAGTTGGTGGAGGTCATAGTGGGGTGCTGAGGTTATTCAGCCAGTCGACGGCATCGGGAGTCACTTGGTTCAGCACAGATGTGCCATAGGGAAACTGGTGAAGGGGACATTCTTCTACGATGTGTTCTGTTGTTTAAAAATGTCCACATTCACAAAGGTCGGAATCCTTTTGGCCCCATTTATACATCATATACGCACATGATTGCTTTTTGTTTGACAAGCCCCCAAAGGGCACACAAACTCCAACGGCTCGGAGGGCTTTGAAACAGAGAATGGACGGTTACCTTGAGAGGGTCTCCTCTTGGGGTAAGAATAACCTCGTCGAATTTAATGTTTCAAAGACCCAATCATGTCTGATTACGTCTAAAAGGGATCGAAATGATAATCTAGTCTTCTTTAATGGAAGCAATCTTCCCAACAAGCCCCCCATTGATATGCTTGGTGTAGCCTTAAGTGACCAGCTCAGGTATGGGGGCTCCATCGAAGCCCGAGTAAAGTTAGCCTCTCAGAAGCTGGGCGTATTGTACAGAGCCTGCAGATACTTTAATAGTACACAACTGCTGACCCTGTACAAATCGCAAGTGCGCCCCACTGTAGAATTTGGCAGCCACCTCTGGTCGGGAGTCCCAAAATATCTGAAAAAAACCCTTGACTCTGTGCAGAAACGGGCGGTCCGTTTGATAGATATCTTAACAAACGGGTTGCAATCTTTGGAGCATCTGTGCTCCAAAGATTGGAGCACAGATGCTCCCACCGTCAGGTGGGAATGCTGTCCTTGTTCTACCGGTATTTTAATGGAAGATGCTCCTTCGGCACCACGCCAAACGCGCGCCCAACATTTGCACACGGTTGACATTTGTCACATGAGAACGGGTCGCTTCTACGATTCATTCTTGTGTTCAACAGCTCGGCTGTGGAATGATCTGCCGGCTTCTGTGTTTCCTCCATCCTATAACATTGGTCTCTTCAAGACCCAAGTTCACTCCTTCCTATCCTCTAAAAGACCCTCCACACAGCATCCCCAAAGATGATATAGGCCTTGAGGGAAATTATTTCCCTCAGGGTCTCCTGTGTGGAGTTACTGTAAAAAAAACAAAAAAACGGCTGTGACTGCACCGGATGCGGTTTAATGAGGTCTACGTCTTCCGAGGGAGAGAGAATCCTGGTAATATCGCAGTACGGTCTACAACAAGGTGTTTGTTTTTCAGGTCCGAGGTTTGCCACTGAGTTCGCCATGTCTCTTCAGGGTATCACGATAGAAGCAGCATTTCATCTTCAGTCCGAAAAGGTTTCCTGGACGTCGATTATATTATATTAATAATTCTCATTAGCTCAGTGGTAGGGTGTTGTCTCGCTAAAACAGAGGTCTTGTGTTCGATTCCCAGTTGCGATCGTTACCTTTTTATTTTTTGTGACTTTTTCTATTTCACATTTTCATTTGAAATTTATTAATGTTATCTTCAATGATCAAATATTACAATGAGATTTATAGGCTTCAATAAGTTATTTAAAATAAATTGAATTATTTATAGATGGCCGAGCGGTCTAAAGCATCGAGTTCACACCCAGAGGTCACAGGTTAAATCCTCTGCTTGCTAATTCATATAGCAGGAGAAATTAAAAAATTGTCAGGTTATTCATGACCATTGTCTTTCATTAAAAAATAAATATGTATGTATGTATGTTATAAACGGTTCCATGACAGTTGATCCCCCGAACAGTCCCCCCCCCGACAGATGATCCCTCCGACAGTTGATCCCCCGACAGTTCTCCCCCCCCCGACAGTTGATCCTTCCGACAGTTGATCCCTCCGACAGTTGATCCCCCGGACAGTTGATCCCCTGATTATTTCTGTTCTACGTCCTCATTCGTAAAGTAAGTGGGCAGAGAGGATATGAGGCTGAGTAACAAAAATCGATATTTTTTATTTTATTTAGAAAACCAACAGTTTACAATAATTATTATGTATAATATATTAAAAAAATAATAATTAATAAAATGTTTTCACTTAAATATATACTTATATCTGCAGGGTATTAAGTGGCAAGTGCGGTCGACTTATATAAAAGCATGTCGTATTTTGTTATTCGGTCGTTTAACCTCACTGCATACTCCTTCGGAGACTCGGTATTATTGTTAGTAAAAATATTCTGTGTGGCGAATTTGCACTCAAGACACCTGCAGATATAAGTATATCGACTTTTGTCATACCCTCGGCTGTATGTCTTCTCTGCTTACCCCTTCGGAGACATTTAGTTATATTATATGCAAGTATGAACCTATAGCGTATTTCCCTAAGCCGACTGCATACATAAGTATGTCGTATTTTGCTATTCGGCCGCATATCCCCACCGCATACTCCTTCGGAGACTCGGTATTATTGGTAGTAAAAATATTTTATGTAGCGGATTTCCACTCGAGACGCCTGCAGATATAAGTATATCGATTTTTGTTATACGGCCGCATATCCTCTTTGTATACTTACTTTACAAATGAGGACGTATAGCAGAAATAATCCTTTAGGCCTTAAGGGGATCAACTGTCCGAGGGATCAACTGTCGGAGGAATCAACTGTCAGGTCACCGTTATAAACGCTTGGTAGTCTATGTTCCTGCATAGGTATGATTCAAAATCATAATAATAAGGCCGAAGATCTCTGGAATAGTGAGTTATGGCGTTTTGAAATTAGCGCAGTTTTTTTCGTGTAAAATTTCCAGGTAAATGAAACAACTTTAAGCTCGCAACTTTATTTCATTCATGAGTGGAGCTTTGAAAAATATCCATGCAACTGTTGGTCCCATTTCGTAAGGAAAAGAAAAGAGTGTTTAGTCTACTAAGATTAAATAAATCGTTCGGTGATATAAAGTTCGGTAGTTAATTACAAAAAAGTAGTGCGAATTCTTGCTGAATATAATATTGCGTTTGACAGATTCCAGGATAACCAATTTCAGGTGGATTTATGATCCCAGTAACGTGTTGAAGAATGGTCCCTTGTCCCTTCTTATCGGGGAAATCCAGCCGGGGTTATATAATCCCGTGTCATATGGTTTCCTGAAGTTGCGGTGTCCGGGGGTTTCCTTTCCACTCCACTTTCTTCGGAGATTCGTTATTTTCACCCCGAAAGCGGAAATTATATTTCAAACCTTGTCTATTTACCGAGGGGAAACGGGGAACCGGTTACATTAACATTTAAATTTCTTTTGATGTTTCTGCGAAAAGGCTTTTGTTTTATTTTCAGAGATGTATTCCAGTTGGGTTTCACATCCATTTATGCGGGCGGTATATCCCTCTAAAATATGCGAAATTTAAAAACTAAATATTTTAAGAATTAAAGAATTCAAGAAAATTACTCGTACATTATTTTATTATTATTATTATTATTTATTTATTTATACTTGTTATTATTACTTATTTTTTATTATTACGTACATATACACATCTTCTTTCTCTTGTCCTACTCGTGTCAGGGACCCATCGTATCGACAAAGCGCCTCAGGCCCCCTACATCTAGTAGAGCTAGGTTATTTGAAACTATTTAACTCTGGATAAAAGTGTCAAATTATCCTAGCACACCGATAAAGGATTTATCGATAATATCGGTAACTTGCTATCGTTCGAGAAGATTATTGTTATTTTTTTACTTGACATAGGAAAAGAAGAAAATTTTTGGGAAGAAAGGTATGAGGGGTGCGTAGAAATCTGAAAGCTAGTTTGTCTAGGGGTGAAAATATGAACCCGGGTACCCCTGCTAAGTCGCCTGCCGTAATGAACCACTCGGGGTGACCTATGACAGAGTTGTTGATTACCAAATGAATGGTTCCCAGGGCGGCGTTACCCATATACCCTCCCAAATTGAGGAAAAATTAATTGTAATTATTGTGAGGTAAAAAGATAATGAAGGATAGAGAAGTGCCTGGATTTTTGAATCTAGTTAACTAACTAACTAACCATCACACCGTTTCCCCGCATGGATAGGCAGAAAGGACGGATCGCCAAACAGTTCGATCTTGGCGTACACATCTTGCTTCATTCGCATTCAAACATTGTCTCATACATTCTCTTCTATTATTCCGACTTCTGATATGGCCCGACTCAAGTATTTGATTCACTCGATCGTGTCATGTCTTCCTCGGGCGTCCCCGACTTCTTCTATCATTCACATTCGCGTCATATATTCTCCCTACGCTCATTTTTTCGCGCATTCTCTCTACATGTCCAAACCATCTAAGCTTCCCCTTCTTAATCTTACTCATTACGCTTATATCAGCCTTGCATTCTTTACGAATCTCAACATTTTTTACACGATCATACATTGTTTTACCACGCTTCAGAGATTGCTTTTCTACGGAATTAAGTCTACTTTCATCCTTCCTCTGCCAGTTCCGTGCCTCACTGCCATACCTCAGGGTTGGTATCAGCTCTCCATTGTGGACTGGTAGCTTTAACTAGACGTTGACTAAATGCAAAAACCATTTTGAGCCACGTTTCAGTGTTAAATTGATTGTACGAGTAAATATAGATTCCAGACGTAAAACTGTCAATTTATCATCAAGATATAAACGTATAGGGTACTGCTCGGCGCCAGGTCGCGGTTGACCGACTTTTCCATATCCGTTCTATTATTCGGCCTCGGCAGGTCCAGCCCGTAAAAGGTTGCGCGCAATCCCATTCTCCGGGAGTTAGCGCAACCGCTCAGGAGGTTTTCAAAAATAATTTACGTTAATCCTAAGCCGGCGAAGAAGGGGCGACATCACCCCAAAACCCAATACTCCTGAGGCCACTGAACAGGTACAGCGTTAGAAGTGTTTTGTTGGCGTATCGGTATGCATGAAGTAACCCCAATTAAGCTGATTGTGTATCTCCTTGATAGCTGCGAGTGTCTTTAAAATTATTTAAGTGCTACTATTATATTAAGTCTATCCTCACTGTAACAAAACTGTACTACTGTTTTTTTTTTCAATTTATTTACTTATATATTATAATACATATAAGTAATATATTTATAATACTTGCTGACATTTTGATATATTTTTAATAATATTATTTAAATCAATATTATGTAATTGGAGTCTAGTATCTCTATAACAAAACTGTTATGCTGTTTTCATATTTAAAAAAATATTTTTTCCAACTTGTGTACATTGATCACAACATGCATGCACCTATATTGTTCTATTATTGCGCTACATTTGTATGATGATTGTGTTGCACCCTCTTCGGGCTGGAATCCTGAGTTTCGTCGTCGGCTCATAAAGCTGAGTGATACGTAACTCAATCTTATCAATATTACTCAATAATATTTTTTAAGTACTCAATTTTAAACCCATTTTTTTCCTCATAGCACTAACCGGTATACATATACATAATCTCTTTATACTTAATTATTATAATCTTTTCTAGATATATTATATTACCGTACTACGTCAATACTAGCCCTTTTCCCTTCTATTTTTGTATAATGGCACTTAATATGAACTAAACTTGTCAATTTGACTGTCCTAAAGCGGGATTTGTTCCTAGTTGGGCAGTCAAAGCTTTCTTAAATGTTATTAAGGGCGAGAGGGACGTCGGAGCGGAATTATTTATTATTTCGAAATATTGATAGTATTATTACGTAATACGATAAACATAATGTTTTTAAATAGAAAAATATTTTTTAAATATTTTATAAATTTACATAGGCTTAGCATTTATCAAAATCTAATCAGAAATATTACTTTTTCTCACCGTCCTGTTGTATGTTTTACAAAATATTTAAATTATGAATATGATTTTTAAAGTGGAGAAAAATATTTTTGGTCATTTCTCGTTACGTTTTTGTAAATAAACTTAACCAAAGGTTTATCATGTAGTGTTTATGAAAAAAATAAACTAAACAATGTTCTTTTTTTTTAAATTTATATTATCGACATGTTAAAGAAAAACCTTCACAGCATTTTTTAAGGATATTCAAGTTTTTAAATGTTTTTGTAAAACATGCGTAGAACGGTCAGAAATGTGTAATATTTCTGATTTTATTTTGATAAATGGCCCATGCAAATAAAAAAAATGTAATAAATATTTTTCTCTTTAAAAACACCATGTTTATCGTATTGCACAATAATATTATCATTATTTTGAATTTATAAATAATAACTCTCCGACGTCCCTCCCCCGTTAAATAATCTGTGTTTCAAATAAATAATTATTGTTATTATTATTTATTGTTGTATTATAAAATATTGTTGAACTAAACTCCTGCTGACAAGCTACTTGCAGTGGCTTAGCGGGTACAAGTTCCCATTTCATGTACGAGGTGTGTTCAAAAGAAAAGGTGAATTTTGAATTTTCGCGGGCTGTGTACATTCGATTATCGATTTTTTTTGTTATGTTGGTACACATATGTTTATCATGTGTTAGCATTATCAGCCATTTTGGATCAGTGGGTTGTTTTTGACAGCCCGCGAAAATTCAAAATTCACCCTTTCTTTTGAACACACCTCGTAATTAATATTATATAATAAAATAAAATAAATTAAATAAAGAGATCGAATATCAAATAATCTTCCTGTCACTGTTCATCATATCAAGTTTCTTTAAAATCAGAATAGACTACACTTCTAGGGAATATCTGTTCAATGGCTGAGGCTCATTCCACAGCCCCGACTCCCAAAGTTCTCCATGATAAATAACTCATTTATTTCTAGCCAATATCGCATACTTTTTTATTCTGTATAAATTACAATACAGATAAATCTCTTTTGCTAAGTAGGTGCTTCTGGAGATTGGTAATTCCATTAAAAGTGTAATCATCTGTCCAAATTAGAAACATGTGGAAGAAGTTTTTCTGTTTATTAGTGAACAGTTCCCCCTATTCTTGTCCTATCTACTAGAGGGGTTGGGGGAGTTAATGGGAGGGTGGGCAAGGGAAGGTTCTCGGAGAAAATAAAACCGTAAGTGTCAGAAAATTAATGTCGCCATATCTCATCTTGGATGTTAAATTTATTATAATCGTTCTAAAAAGAGGCATGAAAATTTATATTCCCGCCGTATATTTAGCTAACTTCGGATTTTCTCTTTACGTAACAATATTAGTGTATCAATTACCAATACAACAAAAAATAATACGTATGGTGTTGAGATTGTCAGCACGTTAATAACCCTATATACTAATACTCGTATATTATACAAATATGGTAGACCACACTTATAATACTCGTCTCAATTTTGAAGGATCAATTGTTCCCAAGTATATAGATAAATATGGAAAAAGAACGTCAGATTACACGATTCCTAGCTGTTTAAATATGTTACCTGCTGAAATTAAAAATTGTGTTAAAATGAAACAGTTAATGAATATGACTTGTCCAGCTGAAAGAAACTGTATTAGATTATTAGGAAATATTATTTTATGTAAGATTTATCGTTGTTATTTATATCTTTATTTTTTATACATATAAGTAGAAATATGTTAAGGAATATGTTTTAAAGATTTAAGTTTTTTTAGCATATGTTTTTATTTTACGTAGACTTATTATAAGCTTTTGTATGACAATCACCCTTTAGTTAAATTACTAAAAAGTAGTTTATCGTGACTTATTTGTCTTTCAACAAAGAGTAAATTTCATTTGGTTGCAATTGAAGTTTAATTATTGTACTTAGGAGGATATTTTGGTTTAATTAAAAAAAAAAACGAAAGTAAACATAAGTTGTGTTAGTTTTGCAAACATAGATTGCATTTTATAATGAGCGGATAAAACTAACACATTTACATTGAAATTGATGTTTTTTCACTCAGTGTAATCACTATAATTATGGAAATGCTATTCTGGGTATTTTTTCTAAATAAAAACGACAGTAAACATAAGTGGTGTTAGTTTTGCAAACATAGATTGCATTTTATAATGAGCGGATAAAACTAACACATTTACATTGAAATTGATGTTTTTTCACTCAGTGTAATCACTATAATTATGGAAATGCTATTCTGGGGATTTTTTCTAAATAAAAACGACAGTAAACATAAGTGGTGTTAGTTTTGCAAACATAGATTGCATTTTATAATGAGCGGATAAAACTAACACATTTACATTGAAATTGATGTTTTTTCACTCAGTGTAATCACTATAATTATGGAAATGCTATTCTGGGGATTTTTTCTTATTACTAATTATATTATATTCAAATTTTCATTATTAATTACTTTTATTGAGATTTAAAAACCTCGTTGTAATATTTAATCATTGAAGAAAATAATATTAACATAACCTAAATGAAAGATGAAACCGGAAAAAAACAACAGAAAATAAAAAGATTTTATTTAAGCTAATGAGACCAGTTCGATTTATATCATCTTCATCGATATAATATCTCAAATTCAAGATTTGTCAATATTATTTTCCATTTTCTGAAATCTTTTTATTTTCTGTTGTTTTTTCCGGTTACATCTTCAATTTAGGTTATGTTAATATTATTTTCTTCAATGATTAAATTATATTATATTTACAGCGCCTTTAAGGTGATTTTTCACAAAAAAACAGCGCTTTCCAAATTATGTCATTATTATTATGATGCCAAATAAAGGGCAGAAAAACACAGGTGACATTTATTCTAAATATCCCGAGGGCCTCGACTTCGCGAAGCAAATATGTCTGAATATTTAATATTCCAACTTTATAACCTGAAACTTTATTCCGGCTCACCGATAAGAAAATATGGATTAAGCAGTTGGCACGTAGTTGCAGACTTTATTTCCCATCAAGGGCATCAGGGTATCAGATTATCAAACCATCAGGCCATCAAGGAATCAAGTGCCTGATGGCCGCGAAGGGAGCAGACCAAACGGTTGCGCTATAAAGATTTACGCGCCATTCATTTATCACGTAGTAAACACATCTATGGCCTTTAAAACGCATCCGTTAAATGTATTCTCCAAAATCAAAAAGCATTCAGTCCGGTTATTGCCAGTTGAAACAATGGATGTTTTACTGCAAACTTTAGTTTACGTAAAATATTAAAATACATACTCGATCGCTGCGAAGCTCGTCCTTTATCGCTATCGATATCGACAATTTTTATGTGATTCTTATTCAAGGACATTTTGAGGAATATCACATTACATTTCGTCATTTGTTACCCAGAAAACGTCTGTCATAAAACGTCTGTCATGTTCCGACCACGTTGCAGATTATTACACTGTTCTGGTTTTCTTGAAAAATATTGCTTTTGTATTTCAGCATTTTTGTTAAATGTGTTACGAACCAAGTGATTAATAGGATATTTTTCATAATATATTGAGCGAGCATTGTCCATATTGCTTATACGAGTATAAGTCTGGCCGAGTGATCACATATTAATGCTTGGCGACGCGATCACTCTAGTGGTCGTTTGGGCAAATATGATCGATCTAGCGATGGGATTCGAAACTCTCTTTCAATAAGGAACTTCAGTGAACAATATAATGACTTTAAAAATATATATTTATATAGATCAGCAAACGCCGATTCTGAATACACAACTTTCATTATATATAATTATAATTTATAAATCGTTATTTAAAAGTGAATAAAAAATCAACTTATCAAAACACCTTGTTATGTTATTACCATCGCATTTGGAACATCTGACGTCACGTGAGCGTTCTGTTTTTGGATTAGAATGAAATTTTTTATTTTTAGATTTTGTTTTGTATTTTAAATGTGTATTTTGTTAGTTTTGGAAAAAAAAAAACTTAATTTGGGTGACTTTAAGATCTATACTTCTTGTTCAATATAAACAACTATTATTCATGAAAGAAATTAGATTATTTATGATCAAACCAATTATGAATAGGGATATTATGATAATGTTAATGGTCAATACTATTATTATTCTTTGAGTTAAAATTTCTAAAAAGGTACATAATTTTATTACTTATGCATAGTTACGGTTTACCATGAATAGAATATACGATTATGTACGGTAAAGCTCATCCTTGTTTTGACATTTGACATTCTAACCTCAAAACTGATCAAATCCGACCGGGGATAGATTTGGAGTGTTTTGGCGGCCTTTGAAAAATTGAAACTTTGAAAATTTTAAATTTAACCATAAAAACCAACTTTTGAAAAAAAAACGAAATACGAGGTGTGTTCAAAACGTGACTAACCTTTCCAGTTGTCAAAAACAAACTACTGATAATGCTAACATATGATAAACATATGTGTACCAACATAACAAAAAAAAATCGATAATCGAATGTACACACAAAATTCACCTTTTCTTTTGAACACACCTCTTATACTGGTATTTAAGTTTGAATGTCATTATTGATAAAAAAGAGGACAGGAGTTCCATATTGCTATGTAGATCATTTATATATAACGTATATTTCTGGAAATATAGTGGCACAAAACTGAGTCCATCATTTTGAATAAGCCTGTATTACGAAACTGACTTAACACTCACTACCTCGGCAGCATTCGGCAAGGTATAAAATGCCTAGGTATTCCATCATTCTTCAGCTCTGCCCTACTTATCTGGGCATTTTGAATAATGCCCGTCCTATTAATCACTTTGTCCATAACATACTTGTATTATACATCGTCACACGAAGTAATATACACACTGCTGAACCGGCTTCACCTATGAACATACTTTATGCGCGCCCTCGGGATGAGTAATCACATAAAACGGCGCTATAGACATTATCCATTTATTATTTATACTTTATTTCATGGGATTTTTTTTCCACGTCTCTCTTTTTTATGTCCCGAGGCTTAACGATGATTCTATTACCGCTGGTTAAAAAAATCACGTTCACTTTTGTATTTTTTTTTAATTTAAAAAATTTTGATGCTAAGAATTTTATTTTTTGTGTTGCATCATTTCTTTTTCTTGGGACATTTACTATAATTTTCATCCTTCGTTTTAGTATTTATAGTTTTTAGAAAATGTTTTATTTTGTCAACACAGTTTCCTTGAAGGTTGCCTGTAAAAACGAGAATAAGACTTTTCAATAGCGATGCGTCACAGCACTCAATACTTATCGAAGTTATTTATACCCCCAAAGAGAATTTCGTGTTATTGACTCCATGTGATATTTAGCGGGAGAAAGAAGAAATAAAAACGCGATGAGATGGAAATAATTATCTTTTGTGTTCTTGTGTTTTTTGTAACGCGAGATTTATTTCCGAGTCATCCTTACACAACCCCCCCAACCCTTAAGTGGCCGCCCTATGGGCCACCCTACTAGCTTGGGGGGATAACTAGCTTAAGCTTTTCTGAATATAATATACATACATAATGCCGGGAATCTATAATTTGCAAATTACTTGAACCCTCGAGGGTTATCTGAGGACTATGTCTATTTCCAACGTAAGTGCTGAATTGAATGAAGTAGTATAAAGTTTATGTTTACGCATGTGGACATGTGATGACTTTTATAGAATGAGACGCCATGGATCCAGGCTTTATAACTTTGTAATGAGATGGCATTATTTTAAACAGACTACACATATATGTATTATTTGAAGGCTTTGAAGACAGCAATCTCCAAAATAGTTTTTGTGGCATTGTCATCTTTTAAATGATTCTTTTGAAAATGTGGAAAAATGCTTTTATGCATTAAACTGGGAAGTATTTGAAAGAACATTCTCAAAGTTTAACAAGTTTTTAATAAATGATTGATTGAGGTTGGTGGAGATACCCGTTTTGGTTTCTATACCCCAATTTATTGGATGAAAAATGTTTTTAAATGAAGTTTAAACAAAAAAAGACATTTAATTGAAAAACGTTATTATTATTAAAGCCGCAATTAGTCTTTAGAAGTATTCTGTACGTATTTGTAATGTACACACAGCAATATAGACTGGCTTAGGAATGTTTTAATTTCCCTTACATACATAAATAACATTTTATCAAGTTGTACAATTGGAATAACCTAAAATTCCACACAAATTCGCGGTTAAACGATCTTGCAACATGACGTTACTCACCACCTTAAATGTTCCGGGCGGTCAGGGCCAATATCTCGGGCCCGTACATTCCGGGACCACATATCCCGGTCCTGTGGTAACCCTGAGATAATACAACCCTCGACCAAAGCTCCCCTTGGCCAAAATTGACGAGGCGTTCTGCCGTTTCTTCGACTTTAATAATCGCATCGTAAAACCGTTGTCTACATAAAACGAAATAAATAGCCGCAGTGTGAGTGGAAAATGTTTAGACGATATTTTATACAGAAGCAATTACAGTGAGCTCGGCCGTTTTATGTTTTTTCTTTTTACATAAGTCCTTGTGAGTGTTTGTCCCAAGTAGCGGAGCAGCACCCTCGACTCACGTCCGTATATACGCGAGTAGAAGCCTGCCCTAAATATGTTTAGGCACACAACACAGCATCTAATGCTTCATGCTTTAATGGTTTGGACCAGTTTTATCTCAGTCCTGCAAATAGATAAATAACCCCGTTTTGAAAAGTTGGCGCATGAGGGGGATTTGAGTTTTCCCCGACATTAGGTTGCTTTGAAAAACTTAATAAATTACCACTTTCTACTTATGTTTCAAAAATGTTTTTTTTTTAAACTAGCTGATGTGTACCCGGCCTTGATCGGGTATAATAATTGATTTGACAGCGAAAGTAACTATCTCCAAATGAAGAAACATTCATTTGAATATTTTATTTCATTCCAAACGTTTATTTGTTCAAAATATACCTAAATCATAAAGTTCTTAAGTAGGTACCTACTCGTGTTTTCCATTTTGAAAATATTCTACCTAAAAAACCTTATTCTTTTGAATATGCAATCTGTGGCTAACCAGAGTGTTATATCCATGGGCTAACCGAAATAAAACACGACGGGTTCAATGTTTTTCATACTAATTTTAAAACATTATAGCAACAGTTTTACATATTGGATTTCATTCAAACTGCTTACTAAACCTTGCCGGCACTAATAAAAACAAACTATTGCTAGCGAAACCGGTCCAGTGATTTTTAAAAAATCTCAAATTATTTTTTGAATTAATACTGAAATCCTAAAGGAGTCCAACCAATGAGTTATACCATATACCGACTGGTGCTAATGTAATAGAATATTTGCTAGAATATAAATGATTTCTGATTGTAATATCGTAATGTCGAATGATCATGCTAATATTAAAAATGAAACTATTTTTTGGAAATCAAAAATTTACACATTTCCGTACAAGTTTTTGTGGCATAAATTCGGACGCCCTTCCAATATTTTTGGCCCAAAATATTAATGTACGGAACGAAAGGTACAATCTACAATCTATCCAAGAAACCTGTAATCTCGCTGAAAAATAAATGTAGAAGGAATTAAGGATTTTATATTAAAGCATAGTTCAGTGAGCAGTTTCCAAGACAATGAGCCTTCTGGCAATCGCTAAAGCTCGTCCGCTGGAAGATTTCTGATCTGAAGCGCAGGGGATCGTAGGGATTATGGATTCTTGTCCTCGTTCTGCTGTGGATTCTGTAGAATTCTGTGGAACTGTAGAATGCGACATCGATACACCACAGCACCCTTTATTACATCATGATTGAACATTTTCGCTACACGAAAGAGAACCAAATTAATAACGATAAATAAGTCCTATGTATAATAAAGGAGTTGCCGACATGCCTTACGCGGGCAGTCGGGTACTTAAATAACATTTTGAAAACCTAAGAATAGGTCAGGTTAGATTTTACAAATGATTATCGTAACCTAATCCAAACTTTTCAAAATGATTGTAGATATTACGTAAGTACCGGCATTGGAAGTATTTTTATGTGTTAACATATTTTATTTTAGAAATATCACTCTTTTAGTCTTTATATAAGAGTTACATTTAAAGAAAAAAATTATCATTTTCGTGCACATGCAGGTCGAGGTAAGAAAGCGCAAGACATTATCAATTAATTAATTAACATAACAGGTAGAATATGAATCATAAAATAGATAAAACAGTTTCAATTTATCATCTGGCAAATAGGTAGGTACCTACGCAATGTTTCCAAAAGGTCAATAATAGGAAAACAATATCTATAAAAGTGTCATTGAAATGAATAAAACTGTCGTATCGTTTAACTAGTTGCGGATTTAACCTATATTGGGTGCTTGACTGGAAAATGTAATTAACACTACCAATATACAGCGGTAAAATGTTTAATTGCTTTCACACCCACAGTAGATTAAATATCTGCCTATACCGCCATACAAGTGTGTGCGCCTACATTTTAACCAAAGGCGTAATAACTCTTAATGGCTGGGTTTTAAATAAAGTGGTTTTGAAATTTTTCATTTTGGAACACAATTCAAACCAATTCGGTAAAATTAAAAGGTTACCTAAAGGTCGGTATAATGGACTTCCGCTAAATGTTTTTCTTATGGATAATGACATACCGTATAGGTAACACATAAGGAAGACGTGGGTTGTTCCGTTGAATCTATAAAATACAATGTAAATGCCATCTATAATCTCCGAAAAACGAATCAAACATACATACGAATACAATTAAGTATATTATTATTTGGTAAAAACTGGAATTAAAGTAAAACTCCTGTAAGATAAAACACGTTAGTTAACTTCAGTGATCTCAGCATAATATTTATGTGGTCTCAGGTCAAAATACAACAAGTTCCAAAATTTATAAGAATCTAAGTTGAACTTCTTGAATTTTTAAATGATAATGTAAATTAAAAAAAAATAATAATAATAAGATTGACTTGGTTTTGGTTTGGTTTTGAGGACCAATTGGGTTGATAACAAGTGGTACCTTTGCAATTTTTAGGAATTAATTTGAAATAGTATACGTTAGGTTCAATGGTTTTGGTTCATGGCTGCAACATCGCAAATTTAAAGATTTTTTTTCCAATCCGCTTCTGAGAAAAAAGAAACGGTAGATTCTTGTGTTCTTGGCATCTCGAATTAATGTTGTAAAAATTGTTTTTAATATAACCCCTATTTATGGTTTCAAAATGTTTCAGGATAGTACCGAAAAGTACATAAATGAAAACCGAGGACACAAAATTCAACGAACTGAAAAAAGTACCATCTTTGTACTTTTCACATATTGAACTAAGACCACAAATTTGAAAGTGTCGAAGGATGAAAGCAGGGTATTGTGCCGAACTACGCGAAAATAGAAAAAAGTGAGATTGGTAAAATAAAGTGATTAAAAAAATGTGCAGTAGAAGAGGAGAAGTGGGTAAGTGCAAAGTGCAGTGGCGTGCTCGTGTAACGAGGTGGGTTGGTGGACTAACTCTTGGCGCCCCGTTAGCGCCCGGGGGTCCCTGCCCCGACACGCTGAGCAGGGAGGTCACCAGGCCCGCCACTCGCACCGCCTCCACGTTCGCCTAAACAGACACACCCACCGGCCATTAGCAACATACATAACTAACAAGCTCATGAGATGATCGGCTACTGAAAAATAAAGCAGACATCTTGGACAATGGGGTACATGATCGATCAGCGGACGGCGAATCAAATCTGGAAGTAAGGCATATGTAAAATGTGATCTCTAATTTATGATAACAGTTTGTTGTATAATTTGTATAGTATAATGACTGAAAACTGGCATACTCCGTCAGTCTGATTACTTTTTACCACTTTTAATTGTTACATTTTACCACTTTTACACTTGTTTTCCAGTACAATGGATTTATGATCGAAATCAACAGACGGGGAATCAAATCACGAAATAAGGCATCTGCATTATATGAAATAATGTCTGTGTTCACTTTTATACCTGTTTACCTTTTACACATTTTCATTTTGATACTTGTTTTCCTTTACAATGATGTCTGTGTTCACTTTTACACCTGTTTACTTACTTTTTACACATTTTCATTTTCATACTTGTTTCCCTATTCAATGTGTCTGTGTTCATTTTTATACCTGTTTACCCTTTACACATTTTCATTATTATATTTGTTTCCCTATACAATGATGTCTGTGTTCACTTTTATACCTGTTTACCCTTTACACATTTAAATTTTTCTACTGTTTTCCTATACATTGGATTTAATTGTAGAAATTAGCGATTAGACAAATGATATCTGTAAATAAAGCATAACTGTGATAATTATTATTGTCTATGATCACTTGTATACTTGTTTCATTCCTAAACTTCTTTACTTTCATACTTTCATACTTGTTTAACTTTTACTTTTAAAATTATGTAATGTTAAAATGTATAGATTTTCAACGTCCTTTTATTTTCGATATTTTATCCAATAAGCTAAAACTTTTCCACTACCCATAACTTCACCATACAGTGTACAAGCATATAAATTTTGGAAGTTTAATCTATGTAGAAAATCTGCATTTATAAGTTAACCGTCACTTTAATTTAGATTTTAAGTTTTTAATTATTAATTATTTTTATTGAGATTTAAAAGCCTCATTGTAATATTTAATCATTGAAGAAAATAATATTAACAAACCTAAATGAAAGATGAAACCGGACAAAAGGACAGAAACTAAAAATATTTCAGTCGCATCCGGGACTCGAACCCAGGTCCTCTGCCTATCCGGGGCAACGCTCAACCGACTTAGCTAATGAGACAAGTTCAATTTGTGTCATCTTCATCGATATCATATCTCAAATTCAAGATTTGTGAATATTATTTTCCATTTTTAATCTCATATTATTGGCAGCTATTTTTATGATGTTTACAAAGTTCTACCCGAACTCAATTGCAAACATAAACAGTGTCTCGGATTTACATCCGACTTTTCATTTATATGAGACATCTATTGACTTTTTTTATAAAAGTCTAAAGAATTCAATTTTTAATTATTAATTATTTTTATTGAGATTTAAAAACCTCATTGTAATATTTAATCTCTCTTTTTATTGTTTTTTATTGTAATATTTATTGTCTCATTAGCTAAGTCGGTTGAGCGTTGCCCCGGATAGGCAGAGGACCTGGGTTCGACTCCCAGTTGCGACTGAAATATTTTTAGTTTCTGTCCTTTTGTCCGGTTTCATCTTTCATTTAGGTTTGCTAATATTATTTTCTTCAATGATTAGATTTTAAGCCTTGCAAAGTGCCTGTGAGGTAATATTTCACAAAATCAGCGCTTCGAAAAGTAGCCAACGGCCGTTTTTCCCAATTTTTCGAATGATAAATTAGAGGCACCGATCAGCCAAATATTTTGTTGAGCATTCGCTCTATTTGGCTGTTTCCAAACATTTTTTTGCCCGCCCACTTTCGTAAACTATAAAATAGTGTCCGCTCACTATCATAGAAAATAAAATAGTACCCGCCCACTTTCATGGACGTAAATTTGACATTTGGCGTTTCTGTTTCATGAACAAAAAGACAAAGCGTAGCTTATAATAAGTAAAGAAAGTTAGGTTCTCTTCAGTTTTATTAAAAACATGCACAAAACATGTTTAGACATTCGTAAACGGAAATAAATTTTTGTCATTCAATATTTGAATTGCGATAAATACATCGCGAACCAATAATGACGTTTGCATTTCACTGACATTTGTTCACCCTGTTAACACTTTCTATAACTAGTCCTCTGTTGAGGGGAACTTAATCCACAAAAATCGATATCATAAATTGATCGTAAATTTGATCGAGAATTTCGTCGGGAAGAGCGTATTTGTGCAGTTGAAGAATGTTGAGGCAAACTTTCAGCTCAACAGTTGCGCAGTAGGGTTGGGAAGAACGGCCGTAAATATAGTTAGTATTTACACACACCAAACTATAGAATTTCAACACACCTAGATGCATATTAGAGTTGAAAATAATTTTAGACACTATTTTCACTATTTAATGAATCACGTTCCTAAATAATGGCCTCGCGTTTTCTTTTACAGAATTTACAGAATAACGCCAACCCTTTCTTTCCCCCAGAAAATGTAACCCTGTCAAGAAAACTTACCGATCCACATACAGTAAGAAAAGGGTTTTAAAACGACCGTGAAAAAATACATAATTTTATACTTATAGATCGAGCTACCCTACAAGCCTGCATGTTTTTTTCAAGAAATACGAAATGTGTGTTAACTATATTGATTAATTATCTACGATAATTATTTTATTTTTTGACACATACCGGTTTCGATTTTTTAATGCAAAATTTTTTTCCGGGTAATCATTATGAGGATAATTTACATCTCTGCATTATTAATTATTTATTTCGGAATAAAGAAGAGTATTATAATTATTAGTTCATACATAAGTAGTAGTAAATTCGTAGGCAATAAAATGTAACCATTTAATAAAGTGGAACTACATTTTTTCATTACCTGGCAATACCAAGTTGCTAAGTACGTCTTTGAAAATTTGTTCCGCACACTCAGATTTTTTCGCATTCGAATTTGATAGCTTGTTTTAAAGAAACAATGCAAAAAAACTTAATTCGTTTTTTTTTAAACTTTTTTATGTACATTTATTTATCTGACTCTAATGTATAAATTACCGAAATACAAAAAATCGCTAAATAATAGTATAAAATGTGATTTAGAAACATCTCTGTTCATAAAGTAACACTAATTTGTGAATACCGTTTGGTGAAAGTAAAAAACATCCACTTCGACCATTGTGCTTTTTAAAACTTGTAATAATCTTCCTATGAGTTTTCTTGGTATTGTCATTTTAAAAGTTTTAAGCTATCCCAGGGCCCTTATTTTTTGTCTACTATAAAATATCAGATAAAAAATAAGTAAATAATAAATTTTAGCCGTGTTTGGTGACCAGATCTGAATAGCCAGGTATTTCCCCCTCTTCCTCTTCCCCTTTTCCTTCCCCTCCCCAATACCTTCAGCCTCACAACATTCCCCAATTGGGGATGCCATAGTCTCACTGGGTTCAGACGGTTGGAAGCAGTTGGGACTCTGCGGTATTCAAATAAAAAAAGACTATTTTTATTAATTTAGTAATGAGCTTTCGATTTAAAAATCATTATAAAAACTCAATTCATTATGGGTAGGTTAATGGAAAATTATAGACACGTTTAGTAAATTGGGTTATTAGCAAACATTTTATAGGACGTTGTTTAAAAGTGCGATCTATCGATTGAAAGTGAAAACATTATTTTCCGCGCTATGTATTTGATGAATGTTCTGAAGTTCTACGTTTGCTCAAGTGGAGAGAATTTATTGATAGCAATTTGTTTATAATATACCGGTTTGTATAAAGCAATGTACAGACGGAGACAGTGGTTTTATTTAATGGTATATTATAATGTCAAACCGCAAAGTGATTTTCTAGGAGAGTATATTATAAATATATGTAATCATTCATTTAATGTCGGAATTTGAGCCTGATTGATCAAAGGATTGGCTCGATGGCTCAATCCATTATATATGTGATCACTCGGCGCTGTCTCGTCCTGTATCTAGTAGGGATTGCAAATCCAGAGTCGCTTCAGAAATTCCGGATTTTCAGATCACTTTTAAAATCAGAATATCCGGTTAAAAAAAAATCTTCAAGAATTTCAAATTTCGATCACCGAAAATAATAAAATTTAAACAAACCTAGATAAACAATCTATTTCACATACACAGTATATTAGAACATATTGAGAGACCTTTTTAACAAATTTTTTTCAATGTGGCAAATTAAAAAAAAGGTACTCTAATTAAGGTGCATTGTCGTATTCGTATATACGGTGTCTGGAAAACTCGTGGTAAATGCCTGAAGCTGGTGAGTAGACTCATCAGAAAACCCCAAAAACAAAAACAAAAAACATAATTCGACCTGAGCATTGTGATTTTTTTTTAACCATTTTGTTTATCCAAAGGCATCAAAAAAATGTTGGAGACGGGTCTACCCTTCGATGCAATTTAAAAGACAATAAACAACTGACATTAACACCGTAGGTACCAATTTTTTTCAAAAGAGATTGCTGTATAATAAACACACTTCTTTTTACAAAATTTTATATAAGTGAAAATTTGTTTTTTTTTTTTACTCACGGGAGGTCCTGAATAAAATATTTTGTTCTTAGGGCCTACGTCATCTTTGAGAATGCTGTGTGGAGGGTATTTTTAAGGAAAGGAACGAGATGAGATTCTGGGAAGGAAAAATATATGAAGACTTGGTAGGAATCTGGGGGTCAGTATGTCCAGGAGTGACGGTCATATTAATCTATCCCTCTCACTGTGGTGCAAGGCGATGGGTTGAGAGAGTCCGGCTGGAGACGACAGGGAGTCTCCCTCAATCGGCTTCCCCCGATCCGGCCCAAGACCTGGACTAACCTCACCCCATAAACCCTGGCACCCTTGCCAAGTTACCAAACGTATTGAACCACTTGGGGTGACCTACGGTAGAGGTCTTGGTTATCCAATGAATGATTCCCGGGGCGGCGGTACTCATATCCGCTTCCCAAATTGGGTAAACAAACTTATTATTACAAATTTACCTAGGCATATCTTAGAAATGTCTGCATGTCTATTAGTCTCTAGGATGTGTTCATTGCATAGATAGGATTTCATATTTGAAAATTCGGATTCTGATCCCACTGTGGATAATCCGATAATCCGGATTATTTCTTAATCCGGATTGGAATCTCAATCCTGTACTCGTTTCTACCCTCTACCCTTCAAGTCTCTAGTATCTCCTGCGGGTGTGGGTAGGTACTATGTACTGCCATAGGTTTTGAGGCACCATGTGGCTTGCGGCGGCTAACCAAAGGAAGGAGGATTAATTTGTAGGCGAGCGCAATTCACCCTGAAGGAAGTTAGCTCCAAACACCGAACAGCGGAAAGCCTAGTTTTCAGGGTGCGGTAGCGAAACAAGGCTAAAGTCTAACGCTATTTGATGCGATGTACCGGTGTTCAAGCACCAACATATGCTAATTCACAGTGGCGTGCAGTCCATAAAGGCTGAAGAGCTGTGCCTACTCTAGGAAAAACAACGAACCGTAAAGATTTTTTTTTAAAGATATAGGTAAGGACTAGTACATATCATTTGTATAAATTGTCGAAACCGGTAATAAATTATTAAGGCGATCCACCGGCTAAAATTTTAACGAAATCACGCGCTTCTTATGCAGGTGGCGACAAGGTTGAAAATCCCGCGATTTACGCAAAAAAAACATCACCAAAATGCGTGTTTTATTCTATTCTGTAAAGCTCAGACATAATTATTAAAATGTTTTACAGTCATATTCTAAAAAACTTAATTTACTACAATGAACTATATAAAAATATGGGAAAATGAGTTCATAAGTAGGAGATTTTGTGCTTTAAACATTTTTTTTATGTCCGATACTTTATTTTTTTCTAAGCTTATAAAAAACACACCAAAAAAATGCCCAGTTAAACGAAAGGCCAAGGTGTGTTCTACTTGCAGTATTTAATTAAATCATCTATGATATTTCTAGGCCAACAAATTCTCAAACCGAAAACACACGATTTTGCATTACTTCCCATTGCATCACCTTAATATTTAGTAAGAAACAATGTACGCCTTTGAGGTGATTTTTTACAAAAAAAAACGGCGCTATAAAAATCACCCAATTATTCTTATTATTTTTAAAAGTATTGGAAATAAAAACTCTTCAAATTTTATAATACTGAATAAGTGAGTTATAAAAAAACATTTTAATTATAACCCAGACACCCGCATAAAAAAATTATACTAAAAAATTAACTGTACGAATATAATACTCGTATACCTATTACCTATAATTTCTGAACACCATTTGGTTAAAGCAACAAAAAATGCACGTAGAACATTCTGCTTTATTTAATTATAATACGGACGTATATCAATATTAATTATAATTGACGGCCTCCATGGTCGAGGGGTAAGGCTCTCGACTACGAATCCGAAGGTCGCGGGTTCAAATCCCGGCGTGCGCAAGTAATTTTTATTTTAATTAATTTGTGTTGTTTCACAATTAATTCATTTAAAAATAATATAGAGTATATTTGCGCACGTTCCAGAGTGGAAGATACTCTCAGTATCGCCCTGGTGAAAGACCACCATTCAGAATTGAAACGTTGCTTGAAATGACTTTTAGCTGTGTTTGGTGACCAGATCTGAATAGCCAGGTATTCCCAACCTTCCTCTTCCCCTTCTCCTTCCCCTCCCCAATACCTTCAGCCTCACAACATTCCCCAATTGGGAATGCCATAGTCTCACTGGCTCCAGACGGTTGGGAGTAGTTGGGACTCTTGTGAGGTATTCATATAAAAAAAAAAAATAATAATTTTCCTATGAGCCATCTCGGTGATACCATTTAAAACATTTTAAAAATTCGCAGTGCCTAATTTTTTTTCTACTATTAAATGTCAGACTGTCTGTAACAATTTGTTTTATTTTATTAAGTTAAAATAAATACATAATTATATCACTATGTATAAATATATTATTTTTATCTTATTTTATTACTTTCTAGCTGATGTGTACCCGGCCTTACTCGGGTACAATAATTGATTTGACAGCGAAAGTAACTATCTCCGGATAAAGAAACATTAATTTTAATATTTTATTCCACTTTGAAAATATTCTACCCAAAAAAACCTTCTTCTCTTGAATATGCAATCTGTGGCTTAGCAAAGTGTTATATCTATGGTCTAACCTAAATAAAGCATGGCGGGTTAAATGTTTTTCACACTAATTTGAAAACGTTATAGCAATAGTTTTACATATTGGATTACATTCAAACTACTCTCTAAACCTTCCCGGTCCTAATAAGAACAAACTGTGCAATTTTCAGCGAAACCGATCCAGCAATTTTCTAGAAAATTGAGAACAAACAAACTTAATAAACTCTTGTTGTTTCTTAATAAACTGCCTTTATTTTCCAAAGACGAAGTGATTAGCTTTGTGCCGCCATAGTAATGACATTTTGTAGTTCCAAAATAATAAATATCTACAATTAAATGCCAAGCCGCAGTTAATGTCCAAGAAATACAAATAAAAATAAAACTATTACGCTCATTATTCTTTGGTTGGCCCCAACAATAAGCGATGATAATAAAATGACCATTTTAAATTCACAATTCATACCCCAACTTAATGAAAAATCTACACCCAACCTGTATTTGGTCATAGAGCAATGCACGCCACTGCTAATAAGGAACTCCAGTGAAAAATATCATGGCTTAAAATCTATATATTCATGTAGATCAACAAGCGCCGATTCTGAACAAAGTATAAGTTTTATTATACATATAACTATACATAGAATATAAATATCTATTTAAAAGTTAATAAAAAACCATCTCATTAAAACGCCCTGTTTCGTTTGTACACAGTTGTGACGTCACACAGTTGTTCCCATTTAAATTCTTTTCGTGTGCCCGTATGACGTCACATGGTCACCGTAACTTACCGCTCGGATTCCGGCCGCTTTGATAGTTTCAAAATCAAATTTTGAGAATTAATTTTAATATAAAAACGAACGAAACAAAAACAAGGTAGTTAAGTTAGAAGGTCAACATTGATAAAAAATATTATGAAACTACCCAAACCATCCAATGTTAACTCACCATTATGGTGGGTTTAAATTAAGTTGCTGATTTCTCAGAAAATTTTGGGTAGCAGTTGGCTGTGAAGGTACAGTGAAAAATACCGGAAAATGCGGCGGTGTTACGAGAGACTGTTAGAAAAATGTCAACCATGTCTTTTATACATAAATGGATTGTCCCTAAGGCACTTATTTTTATACTTAAATGGCAGGCACCATTGGAAACCAACTAGAGGAACGTGAAAAACTTCCCATTGTGAAGAATATTAAGATAGACGGAGTTTTGCAGGATATTCATAACGTAAAAGACCAAAGCGGTGGTCAACGTCACTTATGATACCACACCATCTATTATTACAAGTGGCGGATGTTCTTCTGATTTAGTGAAGAGATCTCCAGGAAAGATGTCACATTCTAGATGGTTGACAAAAGTCAACAGGATATGATTCCTCAACAAAACATTTAAAAAATCTTAAGCATCTGACGATATTTGTTGTCACAGTTTTTAAGCCAAAATATTATGATAATGTTAATGCTCAATACTGATATTATTCCTAGAGGTAAAATTTCTGAAACGGTAAATAATTTTGTTAATTATATTTAGTTATGCTTTACCACGAATAGAATATAAAATGATGGTATAATAATAAGATTTATTATATATGTACGGTAAAGCTCATACTTGTTTTGACATTTGACATTCCAACCTAAAAACTGATCAAAACCGACCGGTCATAGATTTGGAGCGTTTTGGCGGGCTTTAAAAAATTGAAACATCAAAAATTATTTTAACTACGAAAACTTTAGAAAAAAAAAAGAAACATACTGGTATTTGAGTTTGAATATCATTATTAAAAAAAAAAATATAATCGGACTAGAGTTCCTTATTGACCCATTTTTTAAAAAAATGAATACATATTATTTTGTCCTTTCTCACTTGTTCTATTATAATGAACAGCGAGTTTGGCATATTTCACTTGGGGAACCACTGATATTTTGCTAAATATTTTTTTTCTTATAATTTAGTAATAAGTCCTATATTTTTTATTTATTTTTTACAAAAGTCCTTACTTAAATGTGACCTTACCGGGGTACCCCGTTCTAAGGTCACATTGTACATGGTTTTATGTATGGATAGATTAGCTCAAGTTTTTTGTAAGTTTGATAATTTTTTTAAGTAAGTTTTCGTAATTATGTTAAAATATTACTAGAGGAACATTACAATGCAATAAATGAATAAAAAATCTAAAACATGCCGTGGCCGCTAAACTCTGTACATCCCAAAGTATTAGAAATGTAAAGAAAAAAAAGTTCCACACAAGTGCGACCCACCCTAATATATATATGAATTTATGTTTGAGAGGTAGTTATTACCTGAACTTTTGCGCCATGCGCAAAACGGTTCTAGCAATAATGGACGAGAAGCGGAATCCCATCCATCAAATGCCACCTATCTACTCTACTACGTGCTTTTTAGAACAATACAACCTTTTAGATGAAACACAGGGAGTGGGTACCGACAGCGTAAATCCATTTTCCGATAACTTTTTTCACGTGACGTGGTAAATACAATTGTTATTTGGTCTCACCAGCAAAAATACTCGGTTCTTCTTATTGGTTACGAAGAATTTATTTTTAGAAAACACACGAGGTTTTATGGAAAAATAATCGGAAGAATGAGTCTGAAAATGTGTGCTAAATTCACCTCCAGCTTCCTTTTAGCCTTCCTAACTCGCGTGCAATATTATAATGGGACGTTTTACATATGTGCGCAGAATTCCAGTCCTGATGTATTGCCAACTACGCTGTATAATAGTCGCCTTTTGCTCAATCGGTCAGGTAATCTCAGCTTGCTCACAGGAGTTTTAAAAAATAATCGTAATCTTATTATCTTCTGTCTATCCTTCTATATATAAAGAAGAGAGTACCTGGCGGTGTTTGTCTGTTTTGTATTCAAATATACAGTTTTATTTCGAGCATGATGAAATTTTGCACACTTGACCTTCAAAACAAAAGGAAGGTTACTGTTTAAATGAGATATCGAAAAATCACCCAATTCCCCTTTGTCACTCTTTTGCTACTACGTAAAATTTTGAATATCAGATGTTTAAAATAAGAGAAAAATTACTGAGTAAGGGTAACACATCACAACCTCAAAAGTAGGAAGGGGTTAGGGTGGGGGTAGGGGTATGAGTAGGGGTAGGGGGTAGGGTTAGGGGTAGGGGTACGGGTAAGGGTAAGGTAGGGGTAGGGGTAGGGGGAGGGGCAGGGGCAGGGGAAGTGGCAGGGACAGAGGTATGGGCAGAGATAGGGACATGGGAGGGGTAGGAGTAGGGGTAACACCTAACAACTTCAAAACTTTTCTCCAAACCATTCATAATCCCGGGTAACGCCGGTTACTTCAGTTAGTGATAAATAAATATAACTATGTATTTGTCTCTGTTTTAAAGCAGTCAATGTGGGATAAGAACATAAAATCATCCAAAGCGGGTTTGATTCCAGGGTTTGCCTTTAATAGTTCTCCGAGGGTTTAGGGATTCATCGAACGGCGCATTTAACGGCTCACGTTTTATTTCGACTGAAGCGATTGCAATGTTGTGAACATTTTACGAGCGTTCCAATACAGTTTTCGCTGACATACAAAGTGAGAAACGTCGCGCGAACACATCGAACGTATAACAATTGTTGGAAAACCGCGCAAACATAAACCAACGCCTGCTGGCTTGAGTAAGCCGTAACCCGAGCCTTCGTCGCCGTCGGCGGATCAGCACCCCGCTGAAGCCGAACTCGAGTGGAGCCTTCCCTACGAATAAAACCGGAAACTTTTTGAAGTGTTTCGAACTTGGAAATGGAACGGAAAATCACTTGAAGGAAACATCCAAGCCCCATAGTCGCCGCCGCGCTGCAAACTGATGACTTTCATAATATAATTTGTTATTAAGTTCCAGCGCCGGAGAGTTTGGCGTGATAATTCCCCCCGAAGCGCTGTGTAATTTCTGACCGGGCTAACCAGGACAACTTTTACAAGCGTGAATATTTTTAAGTAAAATATTATTCTAACTTTCCACCAGCTGGAGGGGGGAGGACTTATTTGGGTAAAATGTTAAACGTTCCGTTTATTAAAGCAAAAGTATAGAGCTCGCTGATAAGGAAAACAAAGTACTAGTTCGAGTAAGACAGGGGTTTATCTGTTCTGTCAAAAGCGAAGCCATTATTTGTAATTAAATGTCAAAGATGACACTAAATACACCATTACGATAGGAAATTATTATTTCTTAAGACCTATATAAAGAGTTTTCACGACCGGACTTGCTGTTACGCCGATTTTTGCAAGCAATATCCGGCTTTTACGTTATAAACACGCAATGACTCAGCACTTGTGATATTTACGCGTAAAATTAATCAGAAATATTAACTAAAGTATGAAGATGCGACTAAAACTAGTGGAAATACTTTTGATTATTGGTGTGGGGGTAGGTTCGGGTGTGATGGGCGGTCGCATTTTATTCCACATGCCCACCCCCTGCTACAGCCACAACGCCGTGTACACCCCCGTCATCCGGGAGATGGCGCGCCGAGGCCACCACGTGGTCAGCATCACCACCCATCCCATCCCTCCCGGCGAGGACCTCGCCAACATTACGCAGATCGACGTCAGCTTCATCAGGAAGTACTGGGACAAACAGTTCGAACGGGATCTGAAGTTGAATGTCTTGGAGCAACTTAAAATGTATCAACAGGTAAATAATGTTTTAATAAGTGTTATTGTTTGCCGTTGCCCTTTTCCGGAACATATTAAAACATTCTTTAAAACAACCCCAAACTCGTAAAGCTAATTAGATTCCGAAGAAATGCCGTAAATCCTGCGGGCACAAAGACGTGGTTTCCTTATTTTGGTTGTTGAGTTGGTGTTCATGGTTTACGCACCGACGAGAATAAAGCAGGTGTAAATCGTCTATTCTGTTCCAGTTAATATTAATTTACAGTGACGTTTTCAGAAAACGGCTTTACAACGCCTTTATCTCCCAACGTAATTGATAAAATACAATGCTTCCATTTCCCTCCCATTCCACCCCCTTTAATAAGCCTGGTCCCTAATTAAGACGGATCGAGGGGCGTGTTAACTGCTGAAGGACTCGTTCACAGAGCTATTTCTACGATTCTCTCATTTTTTGACCTCATCTTTCACGTCGGATGCCTCATATGTGGATTGTATCTAAAAACTAAAGATAAAATAGCGCCCGTGGGACTCCCTGATGTCTTTTTCTACAAAAAAATACGCAATATGTATGTCGGCGTTCGCGAAATTTGAGTTTATCTTATCTGAAAAGTAATGATGGCTCATTTTTTGTATTTTTCTGAGAGTAAGGTCGGGAATATTTGGATCTGGGGCGGAGGAGCTTAATGACCTAAAATTCACCCCACCCACAAAACCTCAACTTCTCTTCAAATTAATATGCGACTCACGAGTCTCTCCTTCACTCCGAGTTGCGAATGGGTAGTAAATTAATCTTTTGTGGGATTCCAGACATGAGGGGAAACCGTATAGGACGAATAAAATATTTTAGCATGTTTAGTTCTACGTAAATAATATACTTAATATTAAGTTTACATTCGGGACAGGTATCGTGTACATCCAGTAGCGAGACAGCTGTCGCAAGCTTTGAAGATCTGCCAACAGGGTACACACGTAAAGCAGGACAGGCCTTCGCGAAAATAGTACCAACCAATATTATGATACGAAACGAGGTTAAATATTTACTTACTTTAAATAAATGGCAAACATTTCTTTAGACAGAATACGTCTGCACAATCAGATTCACCAAAGAAATGTAGCACTACAACGCTTTTCCTAAATTTACACGGGATTTCAAAATAAATTGCGGAAGGGTATGGGACTGCAAATTTAGCAGTCTACTTTGTTAAATTATATCTCCTCTCTAAAATACTCTTTCCCACGTTAAATAAGGTGCAGTAATGCCCATATATAATAGAAACAAAGGGAGATATGGCATGGAAGCGTAGCGACTATCGTCGAGCTACGTAATATAATATAAATAATATACTGTAATATTAAATAAAGAATGCAAGAGTGATGTATGCGTAATAAGCAAGATTAAGAAAGGAACGTTTAGAACCTAACCATCTAAACTTTAGATGGTTAGGGAATGTAGAGCGAATTAACGAAGAAAGGAGCGTAAGCAGAATATATGACGCGAATGTGAATGGAATAAGAAGGCGGGGACGTCCGAGGAAGACATGGCACGATCAAGTTAATCAAATACTTGAGTCGGGCTATGTTAGAAATCGAAATAACAGTTGAGAATATATGAGACGATGTATGAATGTGAGTGAAGCAAGAAGTGTATGTCAATATCGAGTTGTTTGGCGGTCCGTCCTCTCTGCCTACCCCTGCGGGGAAACGGCTTGATGGTTAGTTAGTTAGTTAGTTAGTTAGTCAGTTAGTTAGTTAAGTAATATAAGTATTAAAGTAGGTTAAGAATAATATGTATGTATGTAGTTAATCAATATAATAAGTATGTAGTAAAGTTAAGAAAGTGAAATAATGAAGTATATCTTTTAACTTAATATAATAATAAAATAATAAAGTTGCACGGACCATCAAAGCGGCGGAGGCAATGAAAATCATGCATTTGGCCAGTGGCATGTACAGAGTGTTTAATCAGGATAGGCAGCAGGAAAAACAGTGAAATAACTGATATAAAAAAATAAGGTAAGTTTTTGCTAAGGATGACTAAGCTGCTGGCTTCAACTAATGTTTGTCGGGATTACTTGCCACATCAAATATTTAAAAAAACGCTTCATTTATGCACATTACAAGCAAATTAGTGGATACCTACAATTAAAATATATTCTCGACTGCAGAATTGCTTGAAAGAAAGCCAACGCAATATGATAATCATTTCAACGTGAAAGTTGTACTAATCAATAGTGGTACCAACAGATGGCACTGGTTACTACATTTGTAATTTGCATCGATAGGCACGGCCTTTTGCAACACTACACGTACGAGTCTTCTCTTGAATGTCAGACACGTTCATTATTTGTGTAGAATACTGTCAACATTTGAATATGACATTTTGCATGCTTAGTTCCTGCTTTTGACACGTCGTAGTAGGGCGATCGGTGGGGCGCTCGCGGCGTTGCGACTCGTTGCTGGAACTTTTTTAACGCCCGTTTTTTTGAAAGTATAGATTGATTTCTTGCAATATTTTAATTATTACTTATATTATTTTTATGTCAGTAAGGTAGGGAAGGCATTGCTTATATGCCTATATGGAATGCGCGCCTCTGCATTTGGTCTATAGAAATAAAGGCGCTGTGCGTAGATGCAATTTACTCTAGTATGGCGCTTTGTGCGCGCGGTTTCCATACTAATAATCGTTCATGGCCCATATTCCTTGTTTCTATTATCTATGGTAGTGCTCCTTCAAAATACATCTCGTAACTGTTTGCTAATCTTGCATTCGAGGTAACCGTATTATGTAAGCTAGCTACGTGTTTGGCTAGGCTGCAAGCTGATGCCAGACCGGCTACTAAAGCCTTGGTCATACAGGGCAATTTCGATGCTGCCATTTGAATAGTATAAGTGTTGAAATCTCTTCACTTGACAAGGTATTCGCTGCGAGTCACTTAATTAGCAGCTTTTAAACATTCACGCGATTCGAATAGAACGTGTTTAATTCTGATCGCGACAAACGCGCGATTTCGGAGATCACGTGATCTAGTTGCCGGTTTCCGCCGTTACGGCGGCGCTGCTTTCGCATTTATTCATCACAGGGACAGCGCGTTGCTGCTGTCGCATCGTTTGACATCAACAACAACAGCTGACTTGTAGGTTTGTTTTGATTATTGTTCACGTTGTGTTTAAACTGTTTTTGTGTCACAATTCAAACGAATTAGTCGTTTGAAAAGTATAAAACGAGATTCCTACGACATTTTTTGACACTTGATACTTCTTACTCGCAGTTCGAAACATTCCATTAGCTACGTGTTACTCTCTACTATCGGCTAGAAGAAGCGGCAATCACCCGTCGCGTTAACATATCAGCGTCGAGATCGTTCTATTCGTTATTCGTTACCGAAGCTTAAGAGGAACGGCTGCGCGGCCTGTTTTATACAAAATTTAGTTTTGGATTTGAGCCCAAAATAGTCACCTAAACCTAATGATATTTTTTTTCATCGAAAAGTACAGTAAATATATAATACGGATGTGAAGTAATTGATTTATTTTTGTTCTACATTATGAAATCTGGGCCATTAAAGGAATTGATATTTCGCGATTTTAGAGGCACCTTTAACAATTATTTGGGGGCTAACGGTGATAAAAAAAAAGTTTTACCCCATTTACTTTGAAAATATAATGAAGTATAAAATTTAAAAAAAAAATAATAAAAATAAGCGTTATGGTGGACTTTAAATTAAATTTAAAAGGACCAATTTACGTTTTAACACAATTTGTCGTACATAATTTAAAGTACCGACCCGAAAAAACCTTTTTTTTTTGTATTTTTATTTACATAATCATATTTAGATAGCAAATATATATACTCGTATATATATATTTTAAATACAATAAACTATAAATAAATAATTTTCTATGTTGCCTCTAAAATTGTGAAAATTGTTTTTTTTTTCATGGCATATACTTCACTTATTTTACTTAACTTAAAAACAAAAACAAATAAAATACTTCTAATCCGTACTAGATATTTACTAAACCTTTAATTAAAAAAACATATGATTCAGTTTGGATGGGTTTTTTTTTGGCCTCAAAACCAAAATTAAGTTACGTATGAAAAGGCAGCGCAGCCGGTCCCCTTAAATGTTGGCGGCGAGTTGGTCATCTCAACTATGTACCAACCACATATTTACAGTTAGTGCGGAGGAGCCTAAATTGATCCTTGCATTTCTGAAATACATTGTTCATCCACTCATGAATTTGACATTACCGCAGAACAGACGTCGACACCCTGAACTAAATAGTGGTTGAATTATGAATTTGAACAAGAATTTGACAAAGGGTTTTATAAGGGGTTGTTATGAATAAAACTAGAACTCATTACCTCATGGAGATTACATGTTAATTCACTGTCCTTTACGAAACAGAAGTCTAAACCCATCATTCTACATCCCACAGCCAAGAACCAGATTATTAAAAATAAGATGATTAATTAAATCGTAAATGAAATATGGAACAGAAAAAGATAAAGTAAATTTAAAAGGTAACGTTAGCGTTTGTCATTGAACCCAGGATCTCTGTCTTACCGAGACAACACTCTAACTGTTAATTTTTATCGATATCGTATTTCAATTTAAAATTACCAATATTATCCATAATTAATTCCCAGTAGAGTGTTGTCCCGTTAAGATTGGGACCCTGGGTTAGATTCTCAGATGTCTTTTTCTGTTTCATGTTTCATTTGAGATTTTTTAATATTATCTTTTTCATTAATTGTTTTTGTGTTTAATTCGTAGAACTCCATTTAATTTAAAAAAAAATTTAATGTAAATCAAATTTAATAATGTTATTATTAAGTTCTGCAAGTATTTTTAGTTGTTATTATTGTGACAGCTGTTTCGGCGTTTAAGGCCATTTTCAAACTGTGGTTAATCCACATTGCGACGACTTATTTATATGATTTAATTTACCCCCACTCCTTTAAAAATCTGGATGGATGGGTAATGATTTATTATCGGTAAAAATCCAAATTTAATAACATTATTAAATTTGATTTACATAAAATTTTTTTTAAAATTATCTTCTTTAATGATCAAATATTACAATGAGGTTTATAAACTTCAATAAGTTCTTTTGTTTTATAAATTTAATGTAAATCAAATTTAATAATGTTATTATTAAATTCTGCAAGTATTTTAGTTTTTATTATTGTGACAGTTCTTCCGGCGTTTCAAAGATGTCTGGGATTTCTCGGTCCAATATCTGTAAAAATTACAAAGGAAATAGAAAAATGTGGTTTAAATATAGCTTTTAGTAACAATAATAATATAGGAACAAACCTAAAAAACTCAAAAGTAAAAATCCCGTACTTAAAATGATAGTGGCATATATGAATTAAAATGTGACCACGCTGACTGCAACGCTATCTATATCGGGCAGACGGGAAGGGCTTTCTCAACTAGATTCAAAGAACATATACGATGTTATAAAAATAAAAACATTTTTTCAAAATTCGCAGAATTTCTCTTAGTGAATAATACCGTCTTGCTTGACAACAACGAGCCTAAACCCCTACATATAGAAAGAAAGGATCTTAGATTAAATTTACTCGAACAATTGGAAACCGTATTAACTGAGATGAGAAAATTACAACGACAATAAACGAATGAATGATCCTAATATAACATTAATTAATAAAGTAAGGGTAACTTATTTATTCACCACTTCTCAGTATGTTCACACTACCAAAACAATATAACATATTGACAGCCTACATGGTCGAGGGGTAAGGCTCTCGACTACGAATCCGAAGGTCGCGGGTTCAAATCCCAAACACAAATTAATCAAATTTTATTTGATTAATTTTGATTAATTTATTACAAACACAGATTAATCAAATTTTATTTGATTAATTTGTGTTGTTTCACTATTAATTAATTTTTAAATAATATATAGTATATTTGCGCACGTTCCAGAGTGGAAGATACTCTCAGTATCGCCCTGGTGAAAGACCACCATTCAGAATTGAAACGTTGCTTGAAATCGCTTTTAGCCGTGTTTGGTGATCAGATCTGAATAGCCAGGTATTCCCCACCTTCCTCTTCCCCCTTTCCTTCCCCTCCCCAATACCTTCAGCCTCACAACATTCCCCAATTGGGAATGCCATAGTCTCACTGGCTCAAGACGGTTGGGAGCGGTTGGGACACTTGTGAGGTATTCACATAAAAAAACACCAGTCTATATTAGAACTGGGTGAACTAACTGCAGTTTGAAAATGGTCTTGAACAAGAATAAAAAACAATAATACTCGCAGAACTTAATAATGATATTTTTAAATTTTATTTATATTAAATTTCTAAAAAAATTAAATGGGGTTCTACGAATTGAAAAAAAAACCAATGAATTCAATAAGCTATTCCAATAAACTAAAATTAAGAAGTATAAGACTAAAATCACGACAAGGACTATGTAATCCCTATCCCTGCTGTGGGTTATGTAACCTGTTTCACTTTCGATGTATCATTTTCATTGTATTATGTTTATTACGCTCTTTTCTCGGTTTGTTTTTTACTTTGTTTCTTGTGTGAATTGTATAATATATTATGTTAAGTAACTACATTGTAAATGTTATTTGGAAAAATCCCTCGAATTAGACATTTTCTCTTTTGAAACGACGAATTAAACAAGCAAACCCGAAAATTAAGTACACACATTAGGGGACGATGAAACGCCTTAAAAATGTACTTGGTATTAAATTTAATTGAGTAACAAGGTTGTAATTAAGATCATTAAGAAGAAAAATGCCCAGTTTATGAGTACCCCATCCTATAATGTTTTGACTAATCTCGTTTTGTTTTTTCTTTATTTTATCTTTTAATTCTTTGTTTTATTTTTCAACGCTCTTTCTTTTATCACAATATTTCTGCAAACGGTGGAAAATATTCACACTTCGTAGTCTACTAATCCAATAATGATTTAAATGTAAATTCTGTATGGGGAATTAGGAAAATATCTAAGGTTTCAAGCGAAAGAAGTTATTAAACTGGAAGCTTTTATGTTCTATGTGAAATACATCCTAGAAAATTAGGTAAAACGTTCAAATAGGCCTTCACTGGTTTCAAACCGCACCTCTTTTAGACATTTTAATATGTATTTCATAGGATTTAAAGAATACAGTTCAACAATTTTAAAAATAAATTGAATATTCTTTCTAGACTTGTAGAAAAAGTCAACAGATGTCTCATATAAATAAAAATCGGATAGGTATATCCGAGACTCTATCCAGACTGCAATTGTGTTCGGGAAGACCTTTGTAATCATCATAAAGATAGCGGAAAATAATATGAGATTTAAAACGGAGGATAATATTGACAAGTCTTGAATTTGAGGTATGATATCGATGAAGATGGCGTAAATTGAACCGGTCTCATTAGCTTAGTCGGTAAAGCGGTTGTCCCAGAAAGACGGAGGTCGTGGGTTAGAGTTCCAGATGCGACTGATACCTTTTAATTTTCTGTGTTTTTTTTCGGTTTTGTGTTTCATTTAGGATATGTTAATATTACCTTCTTCAATGATTAAATATTACAACGAGGTTTATAAACTTAAATAAGTTATTAAAAAGTAAATTGAATAGAGTGAATTGTATTTAACTAATAAAGCATTGGAGTCGTTTTAATACCTTCGTTCACCAGGTAACACAGTTATATACACCATTCACCATTACATTGGTGACCCCGACGTGATTTAGATTAGATTATTGCAATTTATGCATGGAGTGATTGTGGCAATGAGTTTGTGTAATACAGTCAGATATACATATACACCACCTTGACATTGGTGACCCCGACGTGATTTAGATTAGATTATTGCAATTTATGCATGGAGTGATTGTGGCAAGGAGTTTGTGTAATACAGTCAGACATACATATACACCACCTTGACATTGGTGACCCCGACGTGATTTTGATAAGATTATTGCGATATATGCAGGCAATGTTTATGGCAATGTGTTAAGGTAAACAGTCAGATGTATATACACCACCTTCACAGGCCTGTCTGAGATTTGGAAGCCGAAAGTTTTATGTAAAGTAATATATTGGCGACCTTAGTGTAAAGAACACATTTCTACTGAATTTTTATTCTGTGGTAGAAAATCGAAGTCTTATTATTCATCCAGTAAGCCCCTGCCTAGACTGTTTGCGGCCTAGGATTTTTTAGGTGCCTATGAATAGGTAGTTGTTTGAGTGTCCCCCGTACTGAACTCGAGAAAATGCTCACGTTGTTAGTTTTATTTATTGGTTATATTTTTTGCTCATTAATATGAAAGCTTTTTACGTGGGCGGACTGCAAAATCCCTCCTTATGAAGGGCCGGGACTTTAGGATGATTGAGAAAAAGAGAGGACGGCCCTGACTGCAAGATAGATAGGTAATAGCAGGGGTGGATCGGCATGATGTGCAATGTGTGCTGCGCACTCGGGCGGCCGAATCAAGGGGCGATCTCGAATTTGTTTCTGTTTCGGCGCTCTTCTTGACTGATTCATTCGTAATAATTCATTTCACACAAATTCCAATCACCTAATACAGATACTTTAAAGTTTAATCGACAGTATTATTTTGTTTGTGTTTTAAATGAGATCCCTGGAGCATTACATGTTTTTTTTTCTTTCCACACTAAAATCCCAAAGGTGACATAGGCTCCGGGGGAAATTATATTCCTCAGGACTGCCTGTACGTAGTAATATACATACATATATATAAAACTAAAATAAATATTATATATATATGCAAAACCCACAGAATAGACAATACATACTAGAAATGCCTTCCATGTTGATTTCAATAGAAACCAATGAAACAACTGACTTAGTATCTTTTGGTTCTAGCCCATTTAGCACGGGGTCTGTCTCGTATATCGCCATCCCATTTGAATTTCCTAATGATGATAAAACACAGTTTTGTATTTGAAATTTAAGTCCCGATTGGCCAGACTTTTTGATAACGAAACACGACCATATGACACTTCTTGTGTACTTCTTAATTCTATGATAAAATCGTACATGACCAACGAATGAAATGGAAACGTTTTCCGTTCACATCAGAATCATCATTAAAATAAAGTTTTTTTTTTAAATATTGATCCAACAGCTGTCCAACTCTTGGATATACATCATACAGGGACCATGTGGATCGCCTTAAGCCGAAATGGCGTCAATATTTGTAAAGGTTTTTTTTTTAATAAATATTATCTAATTTACTGTTTCTTTCTTTTTTTTATGAAAGGAAAAGTATGGAATGAAGTATTTTGCACGAATTTTTCATATATATTTGGTTTTCAACTGTCAAATTATATTATATTAATTCACAGGATTTTTTTAAACACAGGCAGCCGTGGATTCCACTCGCAACGGCCCTGGTCACTGGGTAGTCTAAGTCTAGGTACCTCCACAAATAAACTGGGCCGTGTGTCAATGTCACCCGCCGCCTTCCAGCCCTACAATCGAGTCAAGTTGTAGCTCACCGGATTTAATTAAACGCTGCACTTAACGTCGGAGCTAAATGAATGTGGAAGGTCACACAAATGCACCGCTAATATTTTATTTTACGTAGCGAGCTCGGCCAAAGTAAATACGTTTTAATTCCGAAAGGTGATTTCAGCGGGCTCCATTAAAAGGACGAAGGCGTAATATCTATTATTTCCGGCCGACCTAGAATGCGCTGCTTAAAAGTAGTAGAATGTGCTCTAAAATGAATGGAAATGTAATTTATGTTTTGCAGTACTAAGGAAATGACTTGATTTTTTGTCGTTATATTGTCCGCAATACGAATGGCCCTAAATTCTTTTAACATTAACGTCAGTTCAAATAGAATAAAGCAGCTTCGAAAAATACCATATCTAAATCTAAAATACAGTAAAAGTTTGACAACATATTTTAGTGCTTATCCTTACTGTGGGGTGGTACCAGCACAGGTGCAGACACGTAAAGTGTCCGGCACGGCAAAAATAGTTGCTTATAACATCTTAACGCATTCACGCACGGTGTAATAGTGCTACTGTACGTTCCGCTACCTGCTCCCCCTCGCCCACGCCACCGCCCGCCATTTTGTATCAATCTATAACACATGTGTATCATAGTAGTATACTGCCCTGAAGAAGCTACGGTGGTAGCAAAACCCGGTCGGCAAGAATTGTATAAAAAAATGAAAGTGATATGAACAAATTGTTCTATTAAAAAAAAACTGCTTTAAATATATATATATTCATATGGATCAACAAACGCTGATTCTGAATATACAGGCTATACCATTAGCTATGGATCAAACAAAATGGGATGATAGGGGAGGTTATTTGCAACTAAAATGACCAAATGAGTGGTCGTCCAATTCTGAGCCCTGTCAAAGTTATATCAATTTTTGTATTTTGCAAGGCGATGGTTGGGTCGAGAGAGTCCAGCTGGAGAGGTTAAAGGTTCTCTCTAAATTGGTAATGGAAGAGGTGTTGGTTATCCAATAAATGGTTTCTAGGTCGACAGTACTCATACTCGCCACCTGCCAAACTGACCGGTTAGTAGTCAAATGGGCTACTAATGCGTCGATTTTCCAAGTCACCCATCGTTGTATAAACGACATACTATTGCAAACAACAACCGACGCAAATAACAATAATATTGTCGGTTAATCGAAAGCAGGAATTATTATTATTATTTTTTTTAAATATAGCATTTTATGCAAAAAAGTTACATTAATAATTGTCATAAATTTTTATTAAGGTTTTCGAGTATATTGAAAAATTCTCTGATTTTTTTGTTTTCGTTTTGTTAAGTCACGTGGTGGTCTTTGTCCTAATTTTTATTCAGAATACCATTATTATAAAAATAATCTTGTTCTAATGTAATTAAAGGATTTTTTTTAAAGCCTCGCGTTACGAATGTTTTATTAAAATTATGGGAATGAGAAAAATATGCTAAAGAACTATGTGCAGAGATGCTGCAGGAGTTACTCCGTTCGCAGGACCGCTTTTGGTCTTTTATATTTAAATATAGAATTCGCATCATAGTCTGATAACGAATTTTTCGTTGGGTTTTCGTGACCGGGTAATCCGGCATAAAATGGTTTGGAAAGTGCTTTAATTAGTTCCTTTATCGGATGAATGTTTGTGTCTTTGTGTAGAGTGTTAACCCTGATCCACGAAGGAGCATTCAATATTAGTCGAATGACCTTGTTTTGCAGGGTTTCTAAGGGTTTTACGTGTGTTTTTGCTGCGTTTCCCAAAATAGGTGCAGCGTATGAAAATATTGTTCTGATAGTGGTTTTGTATAGAAGTATTTTATTGGCTATGGATCATTTACTATTCTTACCAAGCATGAGATAGAGAGAACTTTTCCAGGTGAGTTTTAAGTCTAAAACGAGTCCTAAGTACTTTATTGACTTGGTCCAAGGTACGCTCTCCCCAAATATTTTGATATTTGGGGGCCGTTTCGGCATTCTGCGCGTGAAAATTTATTGTTATACGCCACTTTTTATAATATTCCTCCAGGAGGAAAGCTTGAGATTGTTAAGTCACGTGGTGGCGCCACCGGTCCATATCATATGAATTTCTTAACAAGTTTACGCTAATATTGGCACTTTACGAATAATTAATTCAATCGCTCTGGACTTTTGGAATTTGAAATATGGTCAATTTATAATCAGCTCGGTTATAAGTAAACACATTGATTATAAATTCTATTGTTGGTAGCCCTGAACCTACTTATGATAAATAATGACTAGAAACCTGAAAATGTCGCATTTGAAATCAAAAATCGAAATTTTTGGGAAATTCAGCAGGAATTTCGCATTTTTCACGCGATGTTATTATATTATACATTAAAAATACTTAATCATTGTAGAAGATAATATTAACAAATCTCAAATGAAGCATGTAACAGAAAAAGACAGAGAAAATTAAAAAAAAAAAATGTATCAGTTGAATCTAGGAATCCAGAACCTCTGTCTTACCGGAATAATAATTGTTAACATTATCTTCTTCAATGATTAAATATTACGATGAGGTTAATAAGCTTCAATAAGTTATTTCAATAAATTGAATAAAAAAATATTTCATTGTCTACGGTTTCGACAAGCTTGAATAGTCATAAAATGGAGCGCAGAGAACTGCACGTCGAAAAAGCCGCGTTATTATTTCGACTTTCAAAAAATAAATTACAATTAACAACAATAATACAAAATAAAATAAATTAAATTCGAAACTATAATTACGCAAACATTAATTAAACAAACTTAAACAAACAAACAGAATTAAACAAACTATAATTGCACATGTGTACATGCTTGCAAATAAAAAAAACTATATTTTTGTGATCTCTGCCTTACGCATGTCTTTTTATGTTTTGTTTACTTTACTTTCTTTTATAATTTTTCCAATTGTCAGCATGTTAATATAATTAATATAATAAATCCATATGTTTACACTAGACTTCATACAAAGTAACTATACTCCATTGGTCACCTTGAAATAGGCAGCCGCCTAGTATGGTGATCTAATGTATCTACTCCATATAAATGTCTCCATTAAATATCATGTATTTTATAAATAAAAATAATAAATAAAAATAAGTGTAAAACATAAGGTGCATTATTCATTAACCATAAAACAGAAATCTGATTAGATGAGGTGTGCCTTGGCATCATGATATCTGTACAGCTGTACTAATGTTAGTTCCATTTCTATCATAATCTATGGAGTTTAAAAATATCAATTTTACTGTAAAAAAATAAGGCAATGGTATTTTTAGTACAAGCCTGTCTCGCGAAATTAAATACGATATTGGTATCAGCAAAAAGCATCCATTATTTCATTCTTTACGAAAGATGGCAACTCAAACAAACCATTGTAGGTATGTAATCTAAATTACCCGCTCCAGCTAACAAATGGAAGCCGCAAAAAGAGTTTTTTTTCTTTTACTCACGCAAGTATTGTTCCTGACACGCGGGATCATGAATCACGGAACCAGAAGTAAAATCATTCATATTTCTGTGTCGAAAATATAAAGTATTTGTGAATATTCGCAATGGTTATGGAACAGTAGGTGTAACTACTTATAAAGAGATTTTTTTTGCTTTTGTGGGTTTTAAAAAATGTCCTTTTATCAGATTGTGACTTTGGCGAGTATTGCTGTAAAACACGTCGCTTTGCAAGTAAAAACAGAATTTATTTTTAAAACATCGCTCAACTTTTTCCTGTTAAATTACGCTGGTTTATCTATTATAATAACTCCTCTACCATCGACCTCCATGGTCGAGTGGTTAAGATCTTCAACTGTGAATTCAGAGGTCGCTTGTTCAAATTCCAACAGGTCCAAATAAATGTTATTTAGTTGTGTGTTGTTTCACTTTATAGTATATCTGCGACACATTCCATAGTTATAGATACTGTCTTGAAATGATTTTAACCGTGTTTGGTGACCAGCTCTCAATTTCCTCTTTCTCATCTCCTTTCCATCGTTACTCCCTTCAGCCTCACAGCATATCCCAATTGGGGATGCCATAGTATCACTGGCTCCGGACAGTTGGAAGTTCACATAGAAAGGAACAATCTTCAGCTTATAGGCCGGAATAACTCTGATGCTCCTCTTAACACGATCAAATAATGGAATTTTCCTCTTTTTGTTAAAACTTCTAGTCTAATGTCCCAGTTTTTGGCAATTCTTAATTAGTAGTTAACCCGTATATCCAGGGTATTTGAAGATGTGTACACATATGCACTATTGCACTATTATCACTTTTCAATGGCAACTAGAGGGTTAATAAAATGCATTTTTATTAAACTGTGACTTGAGACCTTTAGTGTAAAACATGTCGCGCTGCAACTGAACTGTTTAAGTTGGTTATGCCACAAGATTCAATTATAAAACACCAACTTTACTTTATTCCCTTTGACAATCGGTTTGTTTACTTCCCGTAATGGAAATATTTAATTTAAAAACTACTGAAGCATACAAGCAGTAGTTGAAATAAAATAGCAGCTATATCTCTCAGATAAGATAAACATAGAGATGAGCAACTTCGAGAAGTTGGATCTCTATTGTACCAAGTTTAGTTCCATCAACTGTGGCACTAACCCTGTAATGTGTTTGCCAGTGACCTCTATGTTCCCACTTTCTACGTGAACAAACCACCGCGAGTCAATAATATACTTTACTTTACGGTCTGTTCTAGATATACCTGCCGTGTATTATTCAAAATGATTACAAATTATAAACTTCAGATCAATTCGAGAAGGGATTCAGTGAGGTGTGGCTCCAAACATGCTTTGCCTGTTTAATATTCATGTCCAACTGTGTTCATCTCGGGGGGAAGTTGTTTTCATTTCAGAAAATACATATATAGTCCGCCAACAAAGTTTACAAATTTTGTATCACTGTGGTAACACCTATTTTAGAATAATTAGTCGCCCACAGTACAAAACAAACAGGCGTATCTCATATACGAGTATAGCAAATTTCCTGGAGAGCCAAATACAGTTTTGTTTTTTTTTTTTACCAGATTCTTTTATATATTATTATACGTATACGTATTTTTTTACCTTATTAGAGAAACACGTAACGAAATGTGAAAGTTATTTGGCTCTCCTGGAAAGTTCCTGAATATGAGATACGCCTATCTGTGTTGCGGGAACGAAATTATAGTAGATTCAAATGTAAGGTTATGTTTGGTTTCCAATTAATTATTGGGTCTTTTACCCCATTAGCGAAACATGTAATGAAATGTGAAAGAATCTGTCAAAAAACAGTTACTTGGCTCTCCTGGAAAGTTTCTAAATATGAGATACGCCTATTCTGTGTTGCGGGAACGAAATTATAGTAGATTCAAATGTAAGGTTATGTTTGGTTTCCAATTAATTATTGGGTCTTTTACCCCATTAGCGAAACATGTAATGAAATGTGAAAGAATCTGTCAAAAAACAGTTATTTGGCTCTCCTGGAAAGTTTCTAAATATGAGATACGCCTGTCTGTGTTGAGGGCACGAAATTATAGTAGAATCAAACATTAGGTTATGTTTGGTTTCCAATTAATTAATGGGCTTTTAATTACTCTGTTTTTACCTCATTAGCGAAACATGTAATGAAATGTGAAAGAATCTGTCAAAAAACAGTTATTTGGCTCTCCTGGAAAGTTTCTAAATATGAGATACGCCTGTTCGTGTTTTCAAGCACGAAAATTAAAGTAGAATCAAACACATTAGGTTATGTTTGCTTCCACTAATTATCAAGGCTTTTTAATTACTCTGTTTCTACCTCTTCATTAGCGAAACATGTAATGAAATGAAAGAATCTGTCAAAAAACAGCGTTTGGCTCTCCTGAAAGTTTCTAAATATGAGATACGCCTGTCTGTGTTGAGAGAGGGCACGAACATAGTAGAATCAAACATTAGGTTATGCTTGGTTTCCAATTAATTAATGGGCTTTAATTACTTGTTTTTACCTCATTAGCGAAACATGTAATGAAATGTGAAAGAATCTGTCAAAAACAGTTATTTGGCTCTCCTGGAAAGTTTCTAAATATGAGCTACGCCTGTCTGTGCTGAGGGCACGAAATATAGTATAGAATCAAACATTAGGTTATGTTTGGTTTCCACCACTCAATGGGCTTTTAATTACTTGCTTTTTACCACATTAGCGAAACATGTAATGAAATGTGAAAGAATCTGTCAAAAAACAGTTATTTGGCTCTCCTGGAAAGTTTCTAAATATGAGATACGCCTGTCTGTGTTGAGGGCACGAAATTATAGTAGAATCAAACATTAGGTTATGTTTGGTTTCCAATTAATTAATGGGCTTTTAATTACTCTGTTTTTACCTCATTAGCGAAACATATAATGAAATGTGAAAGAATCTGTCAAAAAAACAGTTATTTGGCTCTCCTGGAAAGTTTCTAAATATGAGATACGCCTGTCTGTGTTTCGGGCACGAAATGAGAGTAGATTCAAATGTGAGGTTATGTTTGGTTGGTGAATCTGACAGATTGTCAATGGATAGAAAAAATTAAACTTATTTTTTCTCATTAAATATTTTATTTTTTTGCGTGTTTCTTCCACGTAGATTTTACTTTGATTTAATATCTAATCAATTGCTTCTTTGATATGTACATTTATAAAATACAACATGTATGTATATGTACATGCTAATTGGATCACAGATACTTTGGGTTATAATGAAATTGTTATTGTTGTCATCTATAAATGTAGTGCGCACCTTAAAGATTTACTGTAGATTTTATAGCCAGCATTTTGACAAAGATACTCGTGAAATCAAATATCACATATGTCAAAATACTGGGAACATACTGGCTTCCAGAGAGTATTGCTGTTGTAATAAATATTTTATTTTCTTTGTAAACAATTTAGACAGTGCGCGATCAGCGAGGCTTTAAATGTTAATACAATCCTAATAGCCTCTTTTAAAAAATAAACATACATGAACAAAAAAGGAGTATAATCATATGTAGGTCACCAAATATTTATTTTTTAAATTTTCGATTTCTGTAATTAGTTAACAATAAATATATCATATAAAATGTACGGAAATACACAATTCGTACACCTCGGGCAGCTAGAGGGCGTTATTGTAGCATGTTGCTATCAAATGTCAAGAGCTGGAGGTATTTTGGTTTCACTAAATTTTAAAGTCTGGCTTTCCCAGTGAGATGAGTGGCTGATGTTTTTGTTTTTTTAAATTCACGAATAATTAAGTAAATTAGTGCTTTTATAAAGAATTTTTTTTTCGTTTGAAGCATTTTGGTGTTGCTATTTTAGACGCCCTCCACTTTTATTAATCGAATACATTTTCCTGACAGACTGTACAGGCGAGAATTTAAAATGACTAGTTGGCAGCGCAGTGGATATTAGCGTTTTAATACTGTAGATATACTTATTATTATTGGAATTCGTCATATGTAACTTCAATTATTTTGTACAAAATGGCCGGAGTTCGTTTGTTATTCGAGTGCTTCGATAATATGGGACCAGGGCTCTCACATAATTCCCATTAGCAGAGAAAATACGAAACTATCCGAGAACTTTCTTGGAAACCGTATTTTAGGAAGTTTAAATACTTATTCTTTCCCAGGTTGTATCCATTAGTCTTCTTTCCTGGAGCGTAAGTCTGTATCTTTTGCGTTGGTTAACGTAGGTTAAATAGGTCTTAAAAAATCATTTTAACGTTGGTACCATTGCATTTGGAACATCTGACGTCACGTGAGCATTCTGTTTAAGGATTAGTATGAAAAAAATTCGATTTCGTTTTGTATTTTAAATATGTATTTTTTTAGTGTTGGCAAATTTTAACTTAATTTGGGTTACTTTAAGCTCTATAATTGTTGTTGAATATAAACAACTATTATTCATGAAAGAAATTAGAGTATCATGATCAAACCAATTATCAATACGGATATTATGATAATGTTAATGGTCAATACTATTATTATTCTTTTAGATAAAGTTTCTAAAATGGTACATAATTTTATTACTTATGTTTAGTTATGGTTTACCATGAATAGAATATACAATTATGTACGGTAAAGCTCATCCTTGTTTAGAATTTTGACACTCCAACCTCAAAACTGATCAAAACCGTTTTTTTTTGTTATTTATATATAGAAACAGTCATGTTCAGAGATGAAAATTACAAATAAAAAAAGGAAAAAAAAGAGTTAGTTAGTTATTATTTGTTCACTGTTAAACTCGAATGTGAGGCATAATCTCTAATACGAATGTGCATGTTTATAATTGTTTCAAATTTGGCATAAATCTATCTACATGAATAATTATTTGTAAACACATTCTAAGTTGGACACGAGCTTCCTCGCTCGAAATTCAGCTAAACAACGCTTGAAAACGTC
>JAHDVE020003558.1:0-26446 GCA_022606495.2 Halesus radiatus
CTCATCTGTCTTTTGCGGAATCACTTGGAATGTGTAGTAGAGCAGGGATTGAGTGGCCTCCTGAGTGACGAGATGGGTCACGTATCCCACTTGGCTAAAATCTAGTACATTTTGGAAGCTGGTCTGTTCTGTTCTGTTCTGTTGGTTGAGTTGTTGTATTTTGTATAAAAATAAACTCTCTCTTTCAAAGAAGATAACTAATCATTTTTTAATGATTTTATATTATTTTCGCAGTCATAATTAATGATCAATTAATTAATGAGAAAAAAATATTTATAAGGTAGAATCATATTATTTTTATTAGCCAAGAATAATATACAGAATAAAAATGCCTTCGGAAAATAAATAACTCTTTATTAACTAACTTGCTAAAAAAAAATATATAAATTAGAGTTGTGCAAGATTTCAATAGACATATAAAATCTGAATTAAAAAAGGTTGTGCCGCAGATTTCCATTTGGACACACTATTTTGGTCGTCCAATATTATTATTATCTCATATTAAATATATTTTAAAAACTTACCAACTAGATGATAATTATGCATTCTTATAGTTTCTTCAGAATAAAATAGTTACTCTATTTTCATCATACGTATACGAGTACAATTGTTTGATTTTAGTTGTTTGTTTTAAGTTGTTTGTTTAACAACAATACACATTTTTTCCATAGATAAATTTATAAATATAGCGAGAAAGAAACAAAAAAATAAATAACATCTAAACCCAGCCTTCATAAATTTTAATCATTAAGACTAAACTCCTTGCCGCCTACCCCTCGCTTCAGCATAATTGAGAAGGCGTAGACCAGATTCTTCGACACGGCTCCCGAGGCATGCAAAGAAGTGGCCAAACTCATCAGAGACCCCATCGTCAAAAAAGAGAAGAAGTGAACAAAAATGCGTGCTGGGACTCGCGACAAGCAGCACCCTAGTTAGCGTCTACCGCCAAATAAGGAAAGTTGTCCTTAAAAAACGTGATCTTCACCTGGGAAAGTATTACCCATCAGCACCATGTAAACTATTAAAAATTTATGGAAAATATTTTCAACCATATATATTGGCGGGGGGGGCCAAATTCAATCTGCAGTTTCTCTGAATCGTGAATTTGCAAAAACGGGTACATAAGATTTCACGAGCCTCTCAACAAGATGACAGACTCGCGCTCTAAAGTGTATTAGGAGAATAGACAACAGGACTGGGTTCAATGGCGAAAAATCTTCCCTTATTGCAAAAAAGCCTTGGAAAAAATCATTCTGTGTTTTTGCATGTCCGTGACCATCAGATACAGTAATTGTATTGCTTATATAACATTGGGGTCATATTTCGTTAGTTTTGCATAAAAGTGCCAATTCGACAGCTTCCCGAAAATTAAAAGATGGTGGCTGAGGGTATGACGAAGCTGATGCTCTCGATTTCTCTTTCCACGAAATCTAAAAATCCAAGAAACATCCGATCTCCTAATCGACTACATTATTAGTTATTTTTTCTTTAGATATTTTTATTTCCTCAATTTAATAAAAAAACTTTTTTATAACAAATTATATTAATTATTAGTTTTTAATGGAATTGTTTTTTTTTTCTTGTTACTTTTGTTTTTTTACTGTATCTTATCACTATTTAAACTAGCAATACCCATCCTCTGTAGACCCATTCACTCCCGAAACGCAACTCCTTATCTATGCAGTTTGTCTCTCGGCTCCTTATAGAATAAAGAAAATAAAACCATAGGATTTAGTACTATATTGTCGCTTAAGATTTATTAAAAATATGTCTGATTTTTAATAATAGAGTTGGGAAGATCATTGGTAAAAATAAGTTCTTTGTGGTTTTTGGGATATTGAAATATTAAAAAAATACTAAACAGGTAAGTAAGTCATGGAAAATTCACGCCAACCAACCATGAATATTAATTATATATTATAATAAGCAAAGTGATATATAAAATATAACTCATCGAATTTTTTTCCCATCATATTTGCATAATATCGAGTTAAACATAATAAATAATATAAAATTATTAATCACCCTTATAATCCCTTAGATATAGCTTAAACACTTATTCTAAACCTAAGTATACTGCAACAAAAAGTGCAAACACAAACACCATCTAATAATAAAAATATGATCGAAACATAAAAAACCAAAAACCAAGAGGAAATAGAGTTGCGAATGACTCCTCAATACAAGTCTCTCCTTCGCTCGAAACTCCCTCCAGAAAAATAGAATTATAATTCCTAGGATTCATTTACAACCACCACGAGCTCATCCACCAAAAACTACGGAATCAGAGTCAAGTCGACCCGCTCTCTACCTTTAGATTATGTGATTCCCTCGACTACTGTCACGAGAAAAGACTCACTGGGTAAGACAGGCATCCGAATCAAATGTAGATCATGTGACGAATATAAATCAGCTGCAGACTTCAAGAAGTTTCTAACCTGTTGTCACCGCATCTTCTGCGAGGACTGTGCCGCCTCGTACATCGAGATTAAAATCAAAGACAATCTGATTATCCTGAAGTGCGAGCATAAGGACTGTCCTGGCGAGCTCGACGAAAAGACGGAGTTCTTCGAGACGAAGTTAGCCAAGGAAATGAAGTAGAAGTGGGAGAAGAACAAAAACCGACAGTATAATGGCATGACGGACTGTACTGTCGTAGATTGTGAAGGCCTCATTCGGAGGACCGAGCAGTTCCCGCAATGTAATGTCTGTGGTACCGAACACTGCCACATGTGTTTCAAAGTCAGGCACTCCAATCAATGCGAAACCGATTAATACGGCTCGGGTGTTACGTAACTAAAATTTATTGGCTATCGTTTTTCTTGATTTTATTTTTTTAAATCTAGCCAATGTTAACGATGCAAAGCTCCGATCTAGAAAATTGGGGGTTGTAACCACATCACGTGCCCACTGTGTAAGTACGAAAGTTGTTTTCTGTGCAGCCAGCCTTGGGACTATAGCCACCACTTTCACGCTGGGGTTTTTGAAGGTCTGAATCAAATGTTAGGCTTGAGCTGATTTGAAAATTATGGAAATTGACTATTTTTTATGCTATTTTTCTATTGTTATTCTTTTATGGTTTCATTGTTGAATATTATCTACGAGAAAAGTGGGTATTGCAAATAACTAATTGATATTAATAGCTTCAAATGTTCTTAATTTATCGTATTATTGTATTATTATTATTTAGTATTTATTATTTATTATTCATTTATTATTGTTAATCATGTGATCAGTGAATTATTTCTCTTCAAACCTCCACCAGTATTTTCCAAACCACATACGCAATCCCTTGTTATATCGCCATAGGGTATACCTTCATTGACCGTCGACAACAGTTTACCGATTTAGCCTCGAACGACGAACACTTGCCAATATTTCCCATAAATTTCCTCCATATAAAACTTAATATAAGTTTCCCGCTTATTTAATTCGGAGATAAGGCGAGCAGAGTATATCAAGTTGATGATTTCATTGGTATTTTTATTTTTCAAGTCTTTCAGAGTAGTTTTGTATGGTTTTTTTATATTTTATTATTTTATAGTATAATAAATTTTTTGTAACACTAAATCTTTTTATTAGTCTCGATTTATGTTTATTTATTCGACTGGCATATTTATCTCTTTTTATCGATGTTCTCATTTGCTCATCTTTGTTGCAAAGATTCGCCATCCCAGAATATATGCACTCGTAAAGACTGTCATTTTCTTCCTTATATCTGCTAAAACAGACTCTGCTAATGCAACATCCAGCACGCGAGATGCTCAGATCATATCAGATATATCCATCCCACAATCAGTAAACTCACCACCCACTCCTCGTTCCAAACCAATCGTAGTTTCCGCTCCTCCAAAGCCGAAGAAATCGTTGGCTACTTCGAAAAGCTGGAAAAATATATCCACACCTTAAAAGAGAGTTTTGACAACTATATAGAGAAATACGATTTGGTGGAGATCAACTAGATTTCGGATGCGCTGTGGAAGGGTGAGAAAATCACGAGCAACCAAATGTGGCATCTGATGCAGTATATAGAATTTGGAAAAAATTAAAAAGATGAAGAAAGTCTACATCTCGAAGTTCTGGAAAGATATTGTAGTTAAATAAGAGAGGCAACTGTAAGCTTAAAAAAAAGAACCACTCAACTTGAAAGAACCCTGGAGAAAATAAAAGGCAAGAAAGTTGATGTGAGGATTACAAAGCTAATCCAACTGAATGCCCTATATCTTCCTGAAGCTGACAGGGAGTTGGCAGAGTATCTTGAAAACTCGATAAAAGAAGACGAACTGAGTAAGTTTATGAAAATAGGAGCTCATGAATAACAAATCAGAAAATGGCGCGTGTTCCTCAGCTTGGACTTTAGTGGTATTAAGCAGCTGACACTTTGGAATCTCGAAATCATATCTTTAAAGCTGTTAAAACATATGAATCTGCAGTTGCTTAATGCTTTGAATATGGGTATGCATTTCCATAATTATTTTTTAATTTGCGGGGGAAAATATAATAAAAATATTTCTTTATTTCATTTTTTTAGACGACAATAGGATTGGTGATATTTCTCTGCTCAAAGATCTGAAGTTTCCAAAGATAAAAAGCCTGAGTTTTAGTAAAAATAAAATAATTTAATTAAATATTAAATTCAATGCCTATATTTTTGAAGACAATAACAGAATTCAAGACATTTCATTTTTAAAGGACTTGAGTTTTCCTCATCTTCAAGACCTCTCATTGTGTAAAAACTATTGCTATACCATCGCATACATTTTTATTTAACGATAATTTTTCAAATTATTTTTTATTCTTCTTCAAGCCCACAACCATATTGAGGATATTTCTGTGTTCAATGCCTTAGGTTCTACAAACAATAATATTCCCAAGCTTGCTATCATCTATATCAGTAATCATTAAATAGATCGTATTTTATATTTATATGACTAATAAATTATTTTATTCACAATTTTAGGTGATAATCCGATAAGAAATAAGAAAAAAATACCTCATGATGTATTATTTTCAGTGCAGGGGATTCAATCTTATGACCGCTATTCAAAATGATTTTTGGACCAATAAAAATCACCTATTTTTTTTTGTTAAAATTATAAAAGTGCTCTAAAATCTCTAAAATCTCTGAAAATCTATTAATATCAACTCACATATTTTAAAAAAAATTTTTAGGACTGATATTTAATAAGTATATTAATAAATAGTAAATGTAACAAATCAACAAAATTGTATTTATATTTTTTAATTCTTGATACATCCCCATACTTAAAAAAATACTTAAAAAAACAAAATAGCATTTATTTTAGGTATTACCAATCACGGTTCGAGATAATATTTATAAGCTTCGAAAAAATCAACTCCATCCTCGTACCCAACAAGTGTTACTGTTTGTTCATGCTTGCCTCCCCTGAGGCTATCTTTGAAGACTATCTTGGGCAATTCCACCTCGTGGAACCTATTTTCATAGACTTTCTTCTCTTCTTACAAACTAATAAGCTTCAACAATGACCGGTGGTTGTAGTATTACGTGTGGGCTGCCTCTGCAAGTAATTGTTATTGGGTGTAAACTTCATGGATATACTTGAAACTGTTCTCCTCTTTGTCTTATCTTGTATCAGGATGTCGTTTTCTAATCCTCTTTACTATCTTTTTGGGCTATAGTTCCTGACCTTTGCGCTTTTTGGCAAGGGTTTCTGCTTCCTCAATCTGTTTTTCAGCGACCTCCCCTTCCTGGTCGTCCTGGGCGACTTTTTCTTGCTCGTTGGAGTTGGACAAGAAGTCGCTGTCAAACTCGTCTCGACCTGACTCACTCTAAACGTAGTCTTACTCATCTTCTTATCCTTTTTCAACTTATTTTTTATCTCCAAAGTATTTGTTATTGTTCCAAAAATCATCCTATTCGTCTTACTACTATTTTTTGCGCCCTAATAGATAATTCATCTTCTCCCCGCGTCTGGATCTAAATTCGAAGGTCTTGACTGCCGGAACCTTTTATTATTTATTGTCTTCTTACTCATCATCGTCGTCGTAGTCGTTGTCATCATCATCGTCATCACCGTCATTGTCCTCATCCGAATCTTCGGAGCCATCGTCGTCTTATTTATTCTCTTCGCTCTCCTAGTTTCGAAGGTTCTTAGCGATAGAGGAAGGATTGTTTTTTTTCCCATCAGACCCCTTATGATTTCTGGATAACCCCTTTGAATTTATTTGTTCTGGCTGAGGTTTTGGAGGTTCGTCGTCTTCTTCAATAAAGACCTATTACTAAGAAGATACTTTTTCTGAAGATGACTTTTGGGCTGTCTCCTTACTATTTCTCGTCGACCTCCTGAGATTAGCTGCTGTGGAAGGAATCTGGGTATGTGTTGCTGGCAGTCTTGGGACGTTTCTTCTCATTTTTGAATTTTTAAGTGTATATATGTATGTATGTGTTTACTGCGCAATTGAATGTATATTTGATATTTTTTTTATAATAAATTAGCCAAAACTTAAAAATAATAATATCCTTTATTTTTTTTTATTTCAATCTAAAATGTATGGATTTATAACTATTTCTATCGTAAAATGGAATTAAATATATATAAAATAAGAAAGTATGTACATTTTGTATATATATATTCTTGATAAACAGTACTATTTTCAAAAGATGAGAAAACTTCTAACCTTTACTATATCTGTCTGGAGAAAATTAATTTACTTCTAATCCACCCTCTCATCATTTCTATCCGCAGTTACAATATTCTTTATTTAGTTCACTCCCTTCTCTCTTGGGATAATTGGGTCTGTGTCCCTCTTGGAGTGCTCTCGCAAGTGACTACTCGAAGGAAGTTTCAACATTGCCATCACTTAGCCCAAGTTTGATGTTGTGTCAGATATCTCCCCATGCTGAATAGTAATTCTGTTTTCTGCATCAATCTTATTCTTGAGAGTATCAATAGAAAAAACGGACTTTTTTAATGCTATTGCTTCGTTGAGCTTCTTCCCATGTTTAATGATAGAACGCTCTCTCAAGAATGGATGCAATGTTTTCGAGAGCACACTATAAGGTAATTGTAACTGCCTTTCGAGATCATCTCTTCGAGTTGAAACGGTTTCCTTGATCAGATGGCTTTAGTATTTTTTATAGACTGAGTCGATGTAGCTAGGAACCAACTAATCGGGTGTAGACTTAAGGGATTTCCTGACCTTTAATTGGTAACTGGCTAGATAAAGGATGGCGAATACAAGTCTAAAAATAAGCGAGAGACCTACAGCCCCCGAAAAAACTAGAATCACAAGAGACCGAAGTCCAGAGCTTGCCACAAGAAACTTTAATAAAATTGCAGTCAATACGTTCCATATGACAAACCTACTGACAAAAATATATTTTTCAGCCTCCCAAGCTTATTTTATCTGTGTCCTCTCTTGGTCCTTCTCAGTATTGAGTCCTTTGGTTCCCCATGACAAGTCATCGACCCGACACACAGCATAGATATTTAGGACGTGCAAGTATGATGCCGTGTAGAAAAGGTAGCTCGGTGCAGAGGCAAGCACCTCCCAAATGAATCTAAATTCCCGTTTCACAAACAGAAAGAAAAATAGTGGCGAAACTGCTTGCATTACGAGGATCATATATATTATAAATTTTAGAGTCGAGCTGTTGACAGGTCCGTTCTCATCCACGTTAAGCATCGGCTGGGACCCGAATAGCGACGCCCCCAACATAGTGTACATAAGAAGAGAGTACCAGCCCAATAGACTGCACACTTTGTTGTAGACTCTTTCAAAATCTCTATTGGCTTGGTTGAGATTGAGGCTGAGGAATATCATAGTTCCTACCATCAAGACATAGAGAAAATTGGTTAAATGTGGTAAAGAATTCGCGAATTTTAACACATTAATCAAGAGAAAGTAGTGGTTGGACAGTTCGATCTCACTACTGACTCCATAGAACTGCTCGAGTGAAGGAATCAGTATTTCTGATGTGAAGGTGTTGGCAGTCATATCGAGAGTGACGTAGAAAAGAGCGATTGATATATATGTGAGACAAGAATTGAACAGATAGAACGAAATCTACAGTGTAAACCAAATATCATAAGACCAGAAGCTGGATTTTTATGTGACTTATTCGAAGGCGAAATAGCTACCGTTAATCCATCTTCTGCGTTGGCCAAGCAGGCTCTTGAGATTTGTTACAGAGTCGACAGTGGCCTAAGCATCGGGCAGAAAAGCCATCGTCATGTTATGCTGATGGATTCCCAAACATAGAATCCTGTCCTCAGCCAAGCAAACATTTTTGTACTTCATTGTCTCATAAGGAGTTTTTTTCCCGATACGTCCAGCCGAGTCTTTGTTAAATTTCCTCTGCACCCATGATCGAGGTAGAAATATACTTAAGAGCAGTGTGGTAAAGGTATCATGGTTAAAATACACCTCTTCTTGAGTATTTTTGTTGAGAGAATGGAAGTAATCAGTCAAAATTTTATCTTTCTCGAACAATACTTTCATATTGTAGGCTGAAAACGCACCTGGAAGTACGTTGATGAATCCGAAAAAAGCTTCGAATGGTTTATCAAGCATATGAGATAAGTGATATTAAAAACGCTGAGCTTTTTGAATGTCAAACAATCTATTCGAAATCCTGCTAAAACAGTCGGGCCGCCTTTTAGAGGGGTGGATCTAGTCTCCTAAGTGGTGAAATGGTCTCTCCATAGCGAGCCCCATGTATCCGCACACACCCCCACAATTTTGATCTTCTTTTAAATGTTTATAAAACTTGCAGAGGGCGTGCTGGTCGGGTTTGAGACCGATGTCGAGGAGTATAGCGACATCGCATTTGAACTGTTAACAAAATCCTCGAAAGAACCAGTTCTGACTGCATAGTTTTCCGGAGTTGGTATGTTTGACACACATGAATACGTAAGGCTTGATCTTGGTGGTAGCTACACTGTCGGTTTGAGTGCGGCAACTTATTGCGAAATCTGAGTGGACATTATTATTATACAAAGGGTCATTGAAAACATTATTCAGGGGTTCTAGCTCTTGAGTCTCACTTAAATAGTCGAGACCGATATCATAACGATATGAGTATAAAAGCGCAGTGTCTTCCCGAGTTGTTAAATATTTTTGTGTCAGAGCTTCGACCTCAGTTTATGCTATTGCTATACATTTTTCCCGAATCTGATCATACTCTGAATCCTGAAAGAAATTTAGAATATACTATCGGCTAGATTTCAGTTCATCCGGGGTCTCTATCATCATTATAGTGTCGTGTTCGATTCTCAGAGCCTTGATAAACTCGTCCTGCACCTCCGAAGGTAAATCTTCGAAGATAACTCCCTTCATTCCTTTCTTTCCTTTTAGAAAGGCAATCTTCCTCTAAAGTTCTTTGGTCCGAAGATATTCCTTTCTCTGATGCCGAAATAGCTGTCTTTCTAACTCCTTGAGTTCATCCTTCGAGTAAATATTGACATTTTTCTTGTCAAAATACGTATCTTCGTTGCCGACTTCACCTAGAGACTTTCCGTAATGTTTCCACTTGAAATTACTCTCTTCATCCATGTGATCAAAGAACTTTTCGATACTCTACGACACATTTTATATCTCGTCAAAAATAAATACAACAGCGATCTCTTCCGGACTCACACCTTCTTCAAGGAAATTTTTATAATTGGCGTTGATGCCTGATAAGGTCCTTTTCAGAAGCTCTTCCTCTTCCGAGTAAGCACACACACAAATCGCAACTTTGATCTTCCTTGTATCAGTAGCAGTGAACATATTTATCAACGATTTATTGTTGTATAAAACCTCTCTTGCTGAAGGCAATCCTTAGGTGTGATTAATTGGGGAGCTGACCTTGGTGAGGAAATCGAGATCATCTTCGATGTTCGGGTGTCTAATGGGGACGAGGGTCTTCTTATCAGAGGATTGGCGTAAGACCTGTTAAAGTCCTGAGTTCTCTTCGCTGAACGTGACTTAGATGGGTTTGAGCAGGAACTTAGAGAAGAAGTTGATATCTTTGCAGCTCTTCTAGAATATTCGCATGTACTCTTCAACATCCTCTTGCATTTCATGTTGCATATAGAGGAGGCAGATTAAGTAGCACTGTTAAATATTTTTATTTATATAAAAATAAAAGCACAGGGCAAATATTTGGCACTTGAATAATTAAATGTATTATTCAAAATAGAAAAAATGGAAAATCGTACAATAATATTTACTCTAAGTAAAATTTATGAAATATATGATGAAAAACAATCTTATTTTTCTATTACTCTGTAACTTTAGTCAATAATATTAAATAGCATTTTACTCAAACGAACGAATGTGTATCATAGATAATTATATTATATACATTCAAAATTAGTAGGCTAGTATTGTGCATTAGCTTAAAAAACAAATAAACTTTAAATAATTATTTTTATCAGTTTCTGAGTCTGAGACTTGTAAATGACTTTTCCTTTCTGATGGCTGATCCATTGTGAGTATTTGAAGGATTTTACTTCCTAGAGAGCATGCTATTCAGTTTAACTTGTAGATTATTCCAATGCTGTTGGTTGTTGTCCTATGAATATTCAGAGGCAGGCATCCAGGAAAGCTTGGCTTTGGAGTTTATCGATCCGGACAGCCTCTGAAAAGATATCTCGGGGGAGGCTTGCGCAAGTTCTATTCGACTCGTGATTTCATGGATGCCGTTGTTCGATGTGGAGTGGAGATCTACATTGGATTTTGAATTCGTGTAGGCAAAGTAGGGTCTAATTTGATCGGTTGCAACGTCGCTTTGATAGAAATCTTCAGAATAGTTGTTAGGGATATTTTCAAGTTCTTCTTGATATTGTTGAGAATTTAGTTTGGAGAAAGTTGTGTGTTCGTTCAGTTGGCTGAAAGACCCATCGTGGAAAGGACTATTAAACTCGTTTGTCTGGGTGTAGACAGGCGTGGTCACTTGGTTGGAATCTCGGGAGTAGCTGGTATTGTGATAATTATACGTCGATGTTGCGTGATGATTGTTGCGGTAAGTTGCTCCTGTATGTCCTCCCTCCATTGTGGGTGGTGTTTCCTTTTTTAGTTTTTCTAATTCAAAGAAATATTAATTTTTCTTTCTCTCAGTTTTGGCGTTCAACTCAATAAGATAATTATTCTGTTTAAGTAGATTCGTGTACTGCTCTCTCAATTTTTCGACTTCCTGTGCAGAAGGAACACTCTTGCAAACACGTGAGGTAGACCCAGAAGACTCCCGTTCATGGAGAGTCTCAATGGTGGACTCAAGCTCTCCGATGTATTACAGCAGTTGCTACTTTTCGGTGAAGTTAAAATTGGTGTTATCAGCTACGTTCTCTACTTTTTTACTGGTATTATTTCGACTCGTATTGCTGTTGGATGATCCTGCTTCCTTCTTTTCAGAAACAATATCACATCTGATGTTGGCGACCTCTCGACCAAGCAGACTGACCTGCGATTTCAATCCGTTAAGCACATCTGTTTTGTCTCGCAATTCGTCCTCCAACTGTTTGTTCTTTCGGCGGATCGTATCGAACTCTTCTCGGTCTCTGTCGCTTTTTTGGCTGGTATTGGCGAAAAGCTGCCTGTTGTTGTTGAGAAGCTCTTGTTGTTGATTCTGGATTTGTTGGCGAAGCTGTGCCATTTCCTGATAGAACTAGTCCACTCTTTTTCGCGATGCGGCGAGTTCGCCCGTTAAAATCCTATTTTCGGAGGTGGCATTGGCTACTAGAGTCTTGTCCTTTCGTGACTCCTGTAGTAATCGGTTGTTTTCTGCCTCCATGCGGGATATTGTCCCTTCGAGAGTACTGTTTTCTGCTCGTGTTCGCACCAACGCTTGTTCCAACTCCGTTAGTGCTGATTAGTATGTATTTTTGAAGACCCCGAGCTGACCCAGTGCCTCGCCCAATTTGCGTTCGAAACTTCCACATTAAACACTAATACGATCATTTGTTTTCTTTAAGTGTCTATTCTCGTCGACCAAATCTTGGTGCTATGAGGTGACGGACAGCATCTGGTTCTGATGCTATTGATATGCCGAACGAGCAGCATCAAGTTGGGCGGTCATCGTATCGATTCTTGCATGACACTGTCTGAGTTCTGAAGTTAGTGCGTTGTTCAATTGTTGCAGACTCTGGGCATATTCATCTTGTGGTTAATTAGCCATATAAAAAACTGTGGTTGATGGAGTAAATAGTTGTAAAAATCGAAATAATAACAGATAATTAAATATGATTATACCGGTCTTTTAAGTTTGAAGTATTAGATAGAAGTGAAGTAAAAAATAAAATATTAATAAAACAAAAAAGTTAACTAACAATCATAACTTTATCCCATTATTTTTTATCTCCATGGTTTTTATAATATTTTCATATTAAAAACTTTTTTAAACAATTTTATTTAGAACAAACTACAACCCATTATAATACGAAACATATTTTGTTTTACTACAAACACATCCTCAAATAATTATATAGTGAGTTGTCCAGTTATCATGAAGGTTGAGATTTTACAAGCTTTTTGTAATGTTACTGGTCCACGATATTCGAATGTTCAGGCAGATAGAATAGTTCGGGATGTTCCTCGATTAGCTTTCCCGCTTCGACTCTCGCCCTGATCATCATGTCGCCGTACATCATGTCGTATTGGAACGCCACCGCAAAACCTAGAGGTACCAAGGGAGCTGCCAGAAACATATTCTTGCTGTGGACTGCTTTGCTCAGGAGCCCGATGCATGCGATAGAGTAAAATGATGCCATATATTTAAACCTCTCTCTACCCAGTGAAATCTGCATCGCGAGTTGAGCTTGACGCTGTTTCAGAATTAGTTCTTTCTGGAACATCTTTTGACTTTCGAAATTCTTAGTCATATTTTAAGTCATGCTCTGAGTAATTCCCATTTGTATTTTTTAGCGATTTGGTTTTTAGTAAAAAGAAAGTTGAGTAGAATCAAATAAAAAAAAATATTAATATTAAAAAAACAACATAAATAAATATAATAGTAATATAAAAATATAATTTTCTAAAATCTGAAAAATTATTTTTATTTTCCAAAAGTATGTACTTTCACTAAAAAAACACAAAAAAATGAATAGGAACTTGTATAAATAATAATATCATAGATATTAAAAACAAAGAGAATCTTGGCTATTTTCCCATCCCTAGATTTATGTAGCTTTCTAGTTACTTAGTTTATCGACCCTCTTTCTCACTGCAGCCGTGACGCTCCCTCGACTCGTCGCGATTATACCAGTATCTTTAGCAACTACCATTTCGGCTTACAGTTTTTTTTACCCAATATTACCAATAATATAGTTGTTTATGAGCTATTTGCTCGATGAGGAAACTGTGCTCATCTTCACCTTCTTCGTACTCATTATTATCCTTGGATGCTTTTTAGTAGTGGTGCCAAGTTACACGATGTCTTTGACCTTCTGACCCCAATTACTATTGTGTTTCGTGTCTCCACAAATGAAGCTGCCGCGATGGTCGTCTGCCATATTCGCTTGGTTAACAGACGCTTGACTGGCTTTGACTTTCTTTATTATTGTGTAAGGGTGATTATCATTGTTCCTTGCAAGATTACTTCTTTTCATTTGCATCGATAAGGTCGGTACGGAAGGTGATAATATGATCTTCTTAAATTTTATCAACTCGTATTATTAGAAATCACTGAGCCTAATCTGGCTGCTGCGCACGTGAGCGTTGGACGATTGTTGCTGGTTGCGATGAGAATGTGCCTTCACAACGGCTTTTTGCATCATTCTACTCACGCAATACTTTGGAGAGGAGTTCTCTCGAAGTTTCAAAGTCCTCGCTGAACATGCTGAAACTATCAAACCATTGCTACTCGACAGACAGTTCTGCGTCATTTGCGAGGTTGCTGAAGTAGTTAGTGGATGGGTCGGACTCGAGGCATACTTCTCCATTAAGTTTTTGCTCGACCGATGGTCTGCTTCGGAGATTTTCTTTTAAATTTAGCTTTTGACGAGCCTTAAGCTCTGGACGCTGGAAATGGGTCTTTCCTGGTTTGCATGGGGGGTATGGAAATTGGTTCTGGATGCTCCAGATAACGTGATGAGGATAGGGTGTTGTTTAATTTAATTAAATGGTTTGAGAAATGAAGAATGCGATTACATTTATATAAACATTATAATATAATATTTCGAAGTAGAAAATAAAAGAAACATAAAAAAAGAGATAAAAAAAAGTAGGTAAATTATTACAATTTATAATATCCATAGAAATATAAATGTATATGTACATATATAAACCCCCATTTTTGATATGTCATTTTTTATTCTGAACTTTATAAAGAAAAGAACTTTGAGAAAGAAAGGTAAATAAGATATTTCTAAAAAAATAATAATGTTATTTTTTTAAACAAATATATAGTCATATTTTCGTGTTGGTTCTATAGCTTATATAACTTATTTTCACAATTAATACGACTGGTAACGCATATAATCTCAAAAATGATCACCATTGTTGTTGGTGGTGATGGTGTTGATGACCTCCGCCAAATCCGCCTTGACCTCCAAATCCTCCCTGACCCCCAAATCCTCCCTGGCCTCCCATTCCCATTCCTCCACCCATTCCTCCGAAGGTCCACATTCCGTTTTGAACTCCAGTATTATTACTAACAATGTATTTCAAAGCAACTACACACTCGTTGGGGGAAATTTGACCGTCTCCGTTCATATCACATCCTCGAATGGCTCTTTGGGCTTCGCCATTTGTGATGGTGTAGGTCTCTCCAAGTTGAACCAAGGCTGCTGTAAAGAAGGCTCCGAGCTCACCACCAGAAAGTGTTCCACTTCGGTTTCTATCGTATTGAGGGAACAATTGTTGGACAATAGTCAATATCTGTGCATCACGGCCGCCCATTCCGCCCATTCCTCCCATTCCCTGGTTAAATCCCTGTCCTTGGTTAAATCCCTGCCCTTGGTTGAATCCTTGTCCTTGATTGAATCCCTGCCCTTGGAATCCTTGTCCTTGGTTGAATCCCTGTCCTTGGTTGAATCCCATACCTTGGTTATTTCCTTGACCGTACATTTTGTGTAATATTATGTATGTACTATTAACTCTTTTAAAATAAGTTATTTTTTATATATAAACAATTATTATCAAATCAAATAGATATATGCATTTATAGAATATCAGTCTCCAATATATTTATATTTAATTGTGTCAACATATTTTTTTAATGCCAAAGATATTATACATAAAAATATAATACAAAAAAATATTTATTTAAGATAAATAAAAACCCATATTTTTAATGATTTTTTTATTATCGTCTGATTTATTGAAAATTGGAAAGAAATATAAAATAAATAAAGTAACGATATTTTTTAGATATGGTAGAATAGTAAATTTCAATATTTATGTTCAATTAACTGATATTCAGAAACGACAAAAACCTAAAATGAATTTTGTTTAGTTTCAACTGTTATTTTGAAGAGATATGGATACCTAAAAAATTGGAAACGAAATTCATAGATCAACGGCCATAATTTTTGGGACAACCTATTATAGTTTTCACTAACAGACTCTAAAAAAGAAATTGCTAAAAAATCATGAATACTCTAAATATACAAAATAATAAGCGATACATTTTTATAGATGTATTTTTGCCTTGATTATTTGAGAAAACGTTTTAAACAATATAAGTTTGTCGAAAATGCAGAGAATCACCAACCTTGGTTGTACATCCCTCCACCCATCCCCATTCCTCCGCCCATTCCGCCCATGCCTCCCATTCCACCCATGCCTCCGCCCATTCCCATTCCTCCCATTCCTCCAAATCCTCCTCCCATTCCTCCTCCCATTCCTCCTCCCATACCTCCAAAGTTCCAATATCCATTCGATACTCCATTAGAGTTGTTCAAGATAAAATTCAGTGCATTTACACACTCAATAGGGTTGAGCTGTCCATCTCCGGTATAATCGCATTGTATGACTGCAATCTCAGCCTGGCCATTAGAAATGGCGAAGGGTCTTCCGAGCCTCACTAGAGCCTCCGAGAAAAATCCTCCAAGTTCCCGACAGTTGAGTCTCCCGTTTCTGGTGAAATCGTATTTCGGAAACAATTCATATACAACAGCGTTGACCATGTTACTGTTCATATTGGCGTTCATTCCCATGCCCATTCCCATGCCATTATTCATTCCCATGCCATTATTCATTCCATAGCCCATTCCCCCCATGCCATTATTCATTCCTCCTCCAAACATTTTTCTTTATTTAGTGGTTTTAAATATTTTTTGGAAATATTGATATGAATATAATTTAATTAATTATATTTTTGTGTATTTTTTGATTTTATTGAAGTATCTTTTTTAAATATATCTCAATATATTTAATCGAGATTATATACAGTAAGATACCTTCAATCTTTAAAAAATAGGAATTTCAAAAAGACATCAAAAACTTATTCAAAAACTATATATTTTTTTTTATTAATTATATGTGTATATATTTGATTGTGTATTTATATTTTGTGCAACTCATAGATATAAATGTATACACATACATATAATTTGATGTTTTATCCCAATAGTTATTTTTTATCAAACATTGTGCATCCGATCATTTTATAGCAGAAGTAAGAACTTTCTTTCCATTGAGTCGCAACCTCCCCAATTCCATCTTTTCTTATTTGGTCAGCAACAACCTTATCTCCTTCAGAAGAAGACTGTAAAGCTATTCCACCCTTGCCTCATAATCCCCCCGATTTTCCTTTTTGGGGATAATACGCTGCCCTGATTTTTAGGCGAGTTGATATTTCAGATACCTGAGCTCATCGTTGGTGAGAGTGCCGCTGTATTATTCAATGGCCTGGAGCTTTTAATATTCGGTATCTGGGATGTGTTGGTAGATTGTGTATGGTGCTGGCGGGTCCTTGGTGAGCTGGGCGAATCTGGATGTAAACTTGACATAGTCAAGTTCTTGTTGATGGATATTTTCGGGACTTTAAGAAGTAGGCTATACTTAGTTTAAAATCTGACTAAGCTGAGTCGCAGACACTTCTCGGAATTTGGGTGTTGCGGTGGCGAATAGGAATTTGTTCAGGTAAGTATGATTGAACACACGCTTAAATGTTAACATCAGAATATTTCTCGATTATAAATTATGTGTATTTGTTTTTTTTATATTTAATATTTATCGTGAATTATAAAATACTGACTTGCAAATTTTGATAAATCTTTGTTTTTATGAATAAATTGGTGTCCTCGGGATATTTTTATCGAATAATTAAATATACATTTATTTTATATATTGTAACATTACTTGTTAGTATAATGGCGAGAAGTGCTAAACCTTCTAAATATCTTCGCAAAGCAATAAAACTATATAATAATTAATCTTGAAAGCCATAGTTGAAGGCGACTCGGTTAACCATTCTTAATATGCATTTGCCATTTCTATTTGAAATATGGAAGTTGACTACCTCCTTATCAATCAATTTATCAAATACTTCTTCCAACTACAATTTGTACGGCTGTTTTAAGTGGCAAATATCAACTCTCAAAGAGAAAAGATGACTATTCATGTGAATTTTGGGTTTCACCATGTGGGTTATTTTCTTTTTGTTTTAGATTTATATTCACAGTGATTTGTTTGCTGGGAGTAACGCTACTCATCTAAGTGTTAGAAAAATCTAAACAGAAGTAACGGTCTAACAAATAAATAAACAGAAAAATGACTAAATTTTATTTTCAATAACTGAGAGTCTTCAAAAATTACATCTTGTAATTTTCGTATGGGTCATTGCCTGGGGGGGATCAATGATTATTATCTGTATTTTTTTTTAACGTTAATCACATATTGCTTGATACGTTCTGTTTTTAAGACTGGTGCTATAGAGAAAAATAAATAGAATTCTCAGCCAATTTCACATTTTATCAATGCTCCACGATGGAGTAGACAAAAAAAATTAAATGATTCGAACAATAAAATTATAGCCAGTGGTATTCATATACTTTGAATTTTTTGAAGAAATTGTGGAAATATGGACGTCTTTGATAAATTACCCTCGGAACTGAAAGAGCGAATCTCATATGAATTCTCTGTTATATTATGATTTTGATAAATGCATGACCTTCAAATAAAAAAAATAAACCAGAATGATCAGTTTATAAAAAAATATTTGACTGGTAAGTACTTAAATTCCATTTTTTTTTAACTTTAGTTTTACCAGAATAAAATATATACATTCTTAAAAATATATCGAAATATAATAATCCTATGTGTTACATGATAAAATATCAGTTGTAATTATTCTAATATTTTTCAGAGATGAATCTTAGAATATGCATTATTTAAATCGACAAAACAACAAATTTGCTCTATTTCAAGCATAACAAAATGTTTCTCAAAAATATTACTTGTTTGCTTTTTTTAAGATATTATTTTTAACATGATCAAAAAATACCTTTTTTTAATAAACCCTATTTATAATGCATTAGGGAGAAAATATGCATATTAAGGTTATATATAATAATATAATATTATCTAAAATACACTTAGACCTTATGGACTATTTCTAAAACTTGGAGTTAGTCAAGAAAATCATCTACTAAATGATCAAGCCTCGAGCTTACTGTTACTCCGAGTAACTCTTAGGTACCCCACTTCAAAATCCCATCAACTCTAACATCAATAATCTCGGAACTTTGTTTGCATGCTTGTTTCAAAATAAACAGAAATCTGAGTTTTTTTATTGCTATATTAATAGAGAGTTTTATATATACATATACATATATATAGATATATTTGTTATAAAATTGGTATATCTATTATCGTTTGTCTAACGATCAAAAAAATACTATTGGACTATTATCAATTTCATTTTTTACATTTTTTTAGCCGAGTACCTCAAGCAGTACAAGTCAATCGAATATAAACACCTCAAGATAATAAACCAGCATAATTAATCTCTAAAAGCATCCCTATTTATTAATGGATGTGCCGAATAAGTTTGCATAGTGTTTATGCACGGGTTGGGTTCCACTCGATTGTAAGGATTGAATCTACTGAAGTAATTGCCAACAGGGTTCTCGTTGTGCGTCTTTGATTTTAGCGGGAGTGGAAAAAGCGAAGGTGATATTGTTACTTATGGTTCTAAATAAAAATAAGACGTTGGTAAAAAAACTGAATAAAAATTAATATTTAATCAATGCTCTGACTATTATATGGATAACTGTTATAGAGGCCGTGTTGAATCATCTAAGAAGATAACATAATTACACAAAGTTTGTTTTATGGGGCCGATCGATGGGAGCTGTTTCGGCCTTGTTGCATGCAGTTCATTACCAGCCGACCGATGCTTGTTTGTTGGTGTTGGACTCTCCCTTTGCCACCTTCGCATAAATTACCAAGTAGCTAGCCGAGAAAAAAGTGAAGGCGCCTGCATTCATGGTTAACTTTCTGATGGAACTAGTCAAAGCCAATTTCAAAAAAATGAGATACGACCCTTTTCTAATTGATGTCACCCGTTGCGAGGAGTGTCACGTGCCTGCCCTCTTCATCTACTCCGACACCGACGAGGTGGTAAACAGTGAACATTCCCATCGCATCATCGCAGGATTCAAAGCTAAATACGAGAGATTTATAATTAAAGAGGGACATAACGCCCCGAGGACGAGGGATACACTGAAAAGAATATACAATACTATCGACTCGTATCGAAATCCAATAGGTTGGAAAAGTTTTGCAGACACCAGCAACAGGCAGCAGTGCATTTTTTAGCGAAAATCTAGGGGCATCAATGTGTACAGCAAATAGAAATCAGAAAGAAAAAAGGCCAGCCAATAAGAATTAGGTAGCTACCTAAGCAGGGAGATCGACAAGCAAGGGATGGAAATGGGGGCGAAGCCGAAAAGCAGTCGCAGCTCGGCATTTTCTGAGTAGCAACAGACTGTATTGAACATCAACAATATCAATTCGCTATCAAGTCTGAAGCAGAGTGGGAGGAATCGAATAAAGATCAACAACCCAATAGTCCGCCACTCCATGAAAACCACCGATAAAATTGCGAACAATCAAATCGAGGAGAAAGCGAAGAGGCAAAGACAGCGAAGGGAAAGTGAGGTCAAATAGGTCAACAGACAAACAGTTAGTGGGGCTCAGAACTACTGCTCTGCTGTTCGAAAAGACCCCTTGATGGATCGGGACATCTTTTCGAGCACCACCCTCAATACTTCACCGAGGAGAGTGGAGACTCCTATGGGTAGCTACTACAACCTTGAAGACGAGCTAACCTTCAACATCAGTGAGCAGATTGCCAGAAAAATGCTGTCAAATCAACGCTATTTGTGAAAATTTTAATGTTTCTTTGTATTGCTTGGGGAAAATATATGGTGGAGTTTTGACTGATTTTTACAGACATATTTTATAGAACTATATATCGATAAGTTTTTTGTAATGCTCTTATTTTATTTATTTATAAATTAAACTATGGTTGTGATTTTAACAGTATCTACTCTTTGCTTAACAAAAATATAGTGAAGTCAGTGTTGTGTCTTGTTGCTTCTGAGGAAGCCCATATATTTATGTTTCGCATTCTTCAGCCTTTATGAGCTCTCCACCACTTCTGCCATATTCTTTCTAAACTGCTCGGATTATCGTTTTGTAGCTGCTGTGAATTCGCGGTTGCGCTCTTGTATCTCCTGCTTGTCTGAGATGAGCATGTACAGCTACTTCTGGATATGGTCGACGAAGAGGTTCAGCGATTTCTGCTGTTCGATTTCTCTGGCTTTCATCTTTTGGTCTATTTTTTATCGTTTGGACTGCAGCTCGCGTAAATACGAGTGGTCTAGTTTGGGGACTTTGGCTGGGTTGTTATCCTGATAGTTACTCATTATGTGGTTATTGCTGTTTGATCTGTGCATAGCAACGAATATTTTTATTTAAAAACTATATTTTATATGATTAATGTATTCAAATTACGAGCTTTATGAAATCAATCGTTGAATTATTTATTTCTTATTTTATTTTCCTAATTTTGTTTTGATATTTTGATTTGATGCTTCACATAATATTTCCAATAATGTATATAAAAGACGGAACTAATATTAATGTTTTTTTCCAAGATCAATTTCTAAAAAAAATAAGTATCTGTCTCGATCAACTATGTTTTTTGGAATCTGGCTTTTCGAGGGTGTTGTGCCCTTTCCCTTGGTTCTGCTCAAGAAGAGTCTTGAAGTATTTTGCGGAAAACGCCACGATGTTGGGAGGGTTTTCTTTGATGACAGCCTTGGAGTAGTGCTTGAGAATGTTGGGGAGGTCGTCTGGCACGACGATCTGTTCCGCGCAGTAAATCCTTTGTTATCTGATATCTGCCATATATATCCACTTTTCCTTGTTTGTCTGTTCGATTGAATTTTGTAATAAAATTACTTATTATTATTATTATTGATTTAAAATTATATAAAAATATAAAATTTGTTTTTTGATAATAATGAGTTTGTTTGTTATGTTTAAATAAATAAAATAAATTGGAAAAAGAAGTTATATAAATTATGGCTTATTTATTTATAAAAAAAAAGGAAATATATTATCTTTAGCAATAATTGATTAGGTATATATTTTGAATGTAAGACTACAATTTTTTATTTATTTTTTAAATATTGCGAATTAAATCATAATTTATTCATTATTGTTTTTGCAGAAATAATCGTGATTTTTTTATTAATATTGCTTTTATTTAAATACATACACCCTTAAATAAAAAAAAAATACGTATCTATATAAGGCTAGAAATGTCAATTTTGAATGAACTGAATGTCGCTGATCTCCATCACAAACTCTAGGAACTTCGAGTTTAGTTCTTCTCGCAGGCTGAGCTATTCACTCAAAAGATAACCACATTCACTGACAGATTCACTGAAGTCGACAAGCGGGACTTCGATATCCTCCTCCAGGAAATCAAGCGAGATGTTATGGCACGACTCAATATCTTCATCGAAGAGAAGATCAGCACCAAGTCAGTCTCCTTCGAAACACACGTAACTACCCACATCATATGCGGCACCCGATAGAATTATATAAGAATACAATCGAATCTAATAATAATAATAATATATGGTCAAACTAATATAATATATAATTGCAGAATACTTAACTTAACAAAATATACTTAAATAAATTGTACAGATCACCAACTTCACAGACAGCAGCCAGAACATTAAGTAATAGCTCGATGGGTTCAGAGACACCATCCAAAAGGGGAGCAGGGAAATCAAATAGCGATAGATCCAAAAGGAGGCTCTCCTCGACCACTTCACCGTGGTCTACAGTCGAAACAAAATCTTGAAGAGGTGCGTCAAAGTGTTCAAGGAGTACAAAGCAAAACAACAGGCAAAAAAGCTCCTTCAGAAAAGGATGGATGAGTTGTACATGAGAAATCTCAAAAAGAAAAGCTTCTTTCCCTGGAGAAGGTATCACTTCTATATCTCATTTATTTTTGCCAAAAATATTTTAATACAATTTGGATTTAAATATTTATTAAGGCCAAATAATTTAATATTTTTCTACCAAAATATACCCCCATCAATCTTATATATACATATTCGATAAATATTTCCAGTTTGACTTACAAAAATGGATATTAAAATTCACTCAAACGGAAGACGCAACTCGATCTCAAGAAGATCCACGAGCAGTTCGGAGGCATCCTCGAGGTATTAAAGCAGAAGATCCACCAAACAGACGAAACTATCAAAATTAAAAAACTCGCTAAAGGAGAGTTCGCGTATGCTCTCAGCAAGAACCTCCTGAAAACTATTTCCAACCTGTCACTCGAAGTGATGAGTCTGAATCAGGTGTCACTAAAAGACCAATAATTCGACGATTCTTCAACGCATGCTTTTATGTTCGAAGTCAACCAGATAATTAAATAAAAAATGCAAAGTAATTATTTTTCTAAAAAAACAGACATTTCTTTATTTTATTTTTTTCTCTCTCATTTCTCATTTATTAATAAATTATTTCGTGTTTTTTTGTTGGTTGTAGAGGTGAATGAATATAAATAATCGCTCGATATGAATCCAAATACGGAAGCAGTGGTCACATTGGACAAAGAAAACCCAACAGAATACAAAAGATCGAAACATAAAAAAATAAGTTTTGTATGATCAAAATACAGCACTCTCTCAGTATATAATAAATATCATTTTTTTAGGAACATAGTTTTTTTTGTTTGGGTTGTTTCATACTCATTTTTTATTTCAATTTTTTTTTTATTTTACTTTGAATATATATTTTATTTGTATTAATATTATTTTTTTACCACAAATAAGTATAACTGATTTTTTGTTGTTGTTGTTGTATTTTTTGTATCGATATTTAAATTTATTTAATTATGTATAAGAATATAGCTCGAGAATTCAACAGAACATTGTTATCCAAAAAAAGAAAAAAAAATTATTATTTGAAATAATTTTCTTCCTTTTTTTGAATCAGTCCTTTCAATTAGAATATTATTTTTTTGCTGATTATTTTGTTGCTGCCTAAAAACACACAATCTTCTTTTATTTTTATCCGACTGTGCTTTTATTTTTTATTATTATCTCTCCTCTCGCCTGATTCTCCAAAATGTATAGATATAGACATTATTGTGTCAAACAATAATACTATTTTTATTATTGGAGCCACCAGCAAAGAAAGTGATGTTCATCTCTTCTTTAACACTGATGCTTTTGGTGTGTTTGGTAGGCTACATGAATTCGTTGGCGTCATCATTGTTGTTTTCATCCCCGTCATATTCCTGGTGCAGGCTGCCTAAGTCCTGAGGGTTAATGTTCTTATCATTCGAATTAGGTAGGTTATAATTAAAGTTTGGATAATCATTCTCGCTTATCTGCATTTGGAAAGGATTGTTCGGATGGTCTTCGCTTCTTCGTTTCAAGGCAAAACCACTTCGTTTGTTTCTGATACATACTTTCACGTATTTATTAGATTCTTTAATAAGTAAATTTGATAGGACAATGGGGGTTGGACTTTTCTTGCTTCTTTTTTTGCGCTATTATGAAAATACGAGCTGCCGAAACGACCCATTGGCGTTTGTGGGAGTCTATTGAGTGATATTGTTGGAGTGGTAGTTGAGGTGGGGGATTGCCGGAGGTAGGTAATAATGATTGTTGGATTGTCGAGGAGGGCCTCGCGTCACAACTATTGGGGGCTCATGGCTGATCATTCGATGCTGCCCATCCGTATTGGTCTCCATTGTAGTCTTGGATTTGAAGGGAAGAAAATTTACGTTGATATTTTTATGGATTTCTGAGTATTAAAACTGGGCTTGATGGTAGTTTTCTTCGCTTTCAATCTCTTTGAGATCTAGAAATTAGTTGTCGCATATGATCCTTTGTTTTATTGGAGTCTAAATTATGATATAAAAGATGAAGGAAAAAGTATATTTTTTTATGAAAGAGAGTTAAAGATAATTTTACTTGTATCAGTGGAAGAAATCCCTTCTCTACTTTGAATGAATTTAGATTAGATTAATGTTTACTATATTGGCTTGGAGCGATAACCGAGTTGTAATTTTAGGTTGAGGCTTTTTAGAGATCAATTCTTCTGCTGTCGCCTTGTTTGATGTTATTCACAGCCAGATCTTATTATTTGTGTTCAAGTTGCTGGTTTTTTAATTACTAATTTTATTACTCCTCATATCCTTAATTTACAACCTTCGCATTGTTTTATTCAGCTTATAGTTGCTTCTGTTTTTACTTCAGAATCATTGGGGTTTTCGGATTACTCCAATATTCGGGCTTAGAAACACTGTTGCTGGTGATATGATTGGCATTATTCTTAGAAGAATTGGTCTTTCGCTGGGTAATATTTTGGGGCTGTTGATCATAAGGATATTTCTTGAAGGATTTGATTTAAATTCTTTCGAGATCCGGGCGTTTAGCCGCGGAAGAGGAAGAAGTATTGGGGTCGAGTTCTTGGCAGTCCTGGTCAGTCTTGCAGCGAAAGGAACGAGTGTTCCTGTTGAGTGGACGAGCGTAACTATTGTTATTTGGGGTGACTCCTTTCATTCTTAATCTATAAATTATATATATATTTATTTATAGACCTAAACAAACAATAAATATATCGTAATAAGAAATACTATCTAATTTATTAAAATTAATTAAAAAAATAATATATTTAATGTTTCATTACTTAACTTTATCTTTTTTTTTATTGTTATTATTGAATATGTTTTTGAATAGAGATTAATTTAAAAAATAATAATATTAAGTATTTAAAAAATATAATGAACAAATATGAATATTTATTATATAAGAAAAATTAAATTCATAGTATAATTTCATCTTTCAGCAAAAAAACTAATGTTTTCGTTCATTTCACTTTTCTAGGAGATATAACATTTGACTTGTAAATTCAAAATTCAATGAATGTACTATTTTTTTAAACCTCACATTATTTAGATAAATACATTTTTAAATATCATTTACTTGTTTATCTGATGCACACATAAAAACTAAATTTTATTTATCATTTCATCTATTTGAAATAAAAACTCAAAATCATTCAGAATACCTATAAATATAATAAAAACCAAACAAGTTCAGTCACAAAAAAGCCATTAATAATTTTTAACAAGAGTAACACGAAATTGCTTCGATATCCATAGAGTTTACTACCAGCTCAAGTTGGGCTCATAACAGTTACTCAATCATCCCTCATTATCATCATCGATAAGACTCTCAAACAAATGTAATTTATTGATACTGCCTTCCTCTTTCCCACGGGGTTCGGGGGAGTCGAATAGGGAGTCCATGCTCACTGCTACCGAAGCGCTTTTGGTCAAACATTTTCTCAAATTCCTTCTCTTTTTAATTATGTCTTCCTTCTGCTTGTCTATGATATTTGTTATTTTTCTCTGGTAGCTGTCCACTGTATCCACTTCCTTACTCGCTGCATGCACTACAGGTTCATAAAACTCTAGGTGTTTCTCAGGACTGCCCTCTTATTCCTTTTGTCGGCCGTCCAATATGGGATTTATACTATTATTACGAGTCCTGTTATTCTGGACTGTTTTAAGTAGCATCACATTCTTCCTGTCAATAAGGTCTTTTTGTTTTTCGGATTCGTTGCGTTGCTGGATGAGTTTCTTGAGCTTGTGCTGGAAGTAAGTTGAAACAGGCTAGTCGATTTGGTCATGATAGTAAATACAATCGGTGTATTGGCGGAGGAGTATGGCGAGTGAATCGGGAGTAGGGTTTTTTTGGTGTTGTTATTAAAGAGTAATCAGGGTATTATAGAATTAAAAGTCGAGTTCGATGAGCTCTTATACTTCAGAAAAGTTATATGAGAGCATTGAAGTCTCAGGAATAATAGCTATACAATAAAAAAAATATAAAAAATTACATATAATAAATCTCAAAAAATGATAAAAGTGATAATAATAAATAATGCTTAAAAACTATAGTATTCACTTGTTATTTTTATTGATGAT